>QFEC01074431.1:0-34626 GCA_003316585.1 Gomphus bonarii | reverse complement strand
CTTTTATTTCTTTTATTCCCTTTATTATTCCCTCAATCTCTACTTCTGTTTCTGTCCCATCAGCTAATTATTATTTTAGTTAGTTCTGTTTAGGCTCATACATGTAGTAGGATAGGCAGGTACTATATAGCTGCTTAGTCAGGGGGGTCCTCGAGTTCTTTCTCTTCTGGACCCCTCTCACTAGTGTCTGATGAGCTGTGTGCTCCTTTGTCAATACCAGAGTGAGGTTGCCCTTACAATTTGTAGCAAATGGGTAAATAATTGATTGTGATGCTGGTGCCCTTTTGCACAGCCTGAAACTGGGCCAGGCTCAAGCTAGTGCAAGCATAAAAACAAAAGAGAGGGGAAAAAGTGGGGGGGTAGGGAAAGAACTAGGGAAGTAGTCAGGAAGGGTGTGACAAAAATGTAGAGGCTTGAAGCCTTTATGGCTATCAAGCATGAGTTAGGTGAGAAGGATGCAAAGGGTAATATAAAGCTATGGAGAATATATATACTCTAGCTACTGTGGACTGAGCAGACAAAGGTTTATGAGATTGCTTGTGACTCATATTGCAGACCTTGGACATTGCTGGCACTATTCAATCCATCTACAATTACTTATTCATAGCAGATGGGTAAACAATTGTTTGTGATGCCAGTGCTCTTTTGCATGATCCAAAACTGGGCTGGGCTTGAGCCATGTGAGGAGTGAGAAAAATTGATTTTCATATAGGCTGGTTGAGTTGCCCTTATAAAGACCCTAATGATCAATCTCAAGACCCTAATGATCAATCTCCAAACCCTATACACCTTCCAGAGTCTTCATATATTCCCCAAAATCTCTTGTTTCCAATACTCTAAACTCGAAAGGGATTATACATCAAGACATACCTCACCTCACCACTGCAACAATTCGACATACTGACAACACAACTCATCTTACTGATATCAATGACGTGGTAATTGAGCCAGAACCCTGGACTTGGGCAGGCGATGATGCCTATGGCAATGGCGCTCGGGCGATTGATGGTGAGCTGCAAGCGGTACTGATTTCTGTGCGCGGCCTTCCTACAGTATGTACTATAAAGGGTGTTTTACGCTACACAGAACTGCCATCCTCTACGGAATGACTCCGCGGGTCAGACTCCATCAATCACGATCCAGCCGAAGAACCGTGGTGGCTAAAACGAACTCCGTTGGAGAGCCAGTGGCTCCGCAAATCGGTCTCTATGTATGAGAGTCCATCTGTGTCCTTTGTTTCCATTGAGTTACAAGGGTACAATATACGGAGCTAGATAATTGACAGTTTTGCGTCACGTCAAAAGGCAAAGGCATTAAAACTCCGACACGCGTTGCTCCAACTCTTACTCTCTTCTCATTATTTTTCTCTTCCGCGAATAATTCAGCTTGCTGTATCATTCAGTCTCGCGCATTGAGCGCGTGAATCACTCAGTCTATCCTTTTTGACATCACAGCCCAAACTACACCGGGCATACCTCGCACTATGGCACCTCTCGCAGGCAAACCTCCATATGCCACCGACGAGCCAGATTCTGTCTTTGCAGGTCAGCCTGCATCGATTCCACGTCCGAGAAAACAGAAAGTGGATACGAGCGCCACAGACGGTGCCAGGGATAGTGCTTACACTGCGTAAGCACGCGATCCAGTTTCACTTATCCTTCTTGACTTAGTATTAGCTTTGATTCCTACTTTACCGGAAATGGCCCCGATAACCGGGTGTCCGGGGTAGGTGACATCGGACGCGGTCTCATGAACGCAGGATCTGATTATGATTCTTCCGACGACGACGAGCTCCCACCGAAAAACAAGCAAAGCGAATCTGCTACCCAGCATCCTTCCGACAAGCATCGTGCTCTATATGCAGCTGCCATGGGGTCACCTCCCCCTTCGTACGAACGCAACGTCTCTACTTCTCAGAACCAGCTGCCCCAGTCTCCGGTGCAGCATCCGGCTAGTCTCAGCATCATCAAGCAGCCGCAACCTGCTATTCTTCCACCTGAAAATGATGGACAACTGGCACGGCCTTCAGAGGCTTCAGCACCTTCAGGCCCCGGTGCTCGCTCGGTATCCTCAGAACTACGCGTACCTCCCGCGGCCCTTCAAAGCGGCATTCGACCTGTCGCAGCTCCCGCTCCCGCTCACTCCCGTCCACCACAGGCGGCATTCATGCAAGGGCCGTCCCTTGGCATGTCCCCGATTCCTTCTAACACCCAAGGCAATACGTTTTACCCTGGTGTGATGCCTGGCAGTTCCAGTCCGAGCACACGCACTCCACAACCACTCCCTCCCCCTCAGACTCCTATTATGCCTGTTTTTGCGCGTCCCCGAAAAGAAGGCAACGCAGTCAAATTCGAGGAAAAGGGCGAGATTTTACGCGGGAATTCAGAAGAGACTCTTCTTCCCAGGGGCGTTGGTGGGAAAGGAGACGAATTTTGGAGGCGATTCTCTATGGTTGCCAGAGAAGAGGCTAAGTCCGGGTCTAAGAAAAGGTGGGTAGTTTGATAATACTCCACTTCTATACCCCTCATGTATCCTCCTACTAGCGCCTGGCTTAGGAAGACCGAAAGCGGCTCTACTCGTCTTTCGACATGGGTTTGGATGGTTGGTATCGTTCTTTTGATTGCTATCGGTGGTGGCATAGGTGTTGGTTGGTTTTTCACACACAACAAACCAGCGGGTCGACCAGTTGCCATTGGTGGCTCAGCCAATGAAGGGTTTTCCACTTCCACATCGGATACAGTTAATGCTGTATCCTCTAAGGCTACCAGGGTCACAGCCGCCCCAGAACCGACGAACACAAATAACAATAATAATAAGCGATATTTTGATGAGCTCGCGCCGACCCCAGTACGCATCTTGTCTGCAGTCCCTACAGTGCCCTCCGCTCACCGGAAATCGCTCATCCATCGCATACCACACTGAACTTAAATGGGTTTCGCAAAAGGATGTATTATACATGGACTAAAAGGTGTGAGAGCGCACTGTGATAACAAAGGCTTCACATCGTTTTCATTCGACTGCTGCTCATTTATATTACATCATACTTCGGATTACTACATCCTATACACTCTTTCACTTCAGCATACCCCTTATATATACCCTGCTCCAACAACGCGCCGCACTTTCCTATCTTTCAATTCCTTCGCCTTTTCTTGTTTATATACTTGTCTTTGACCAGTCTCGTTGCGTTGTTGCTTCTTAGTTTACGGCCCCCAGGCTATTTTATTCCCAACTATGGTGCTAACTCTTCTATTCTGGTTCCCACTATGTTTTGCTGCCTTGTTTGCAATCATGAATTTTATGGTTGTGACAGTATTGATCTGAATCTACCTCACATATTTGAACTAATTTATAATTAGCTTTTCCGAGAACCTTTGACCGGTCTCGTTTCACACTACCGAGGCATTTCCATCAACAAAATCTTCAAAATAAATAAATGTGTATCAAAACTGTGGGAAAATACGATAATTTTATAAGGTTTTCTTTAAAGTTTCTTATACTTGTCTGACTCTCGGGAAAGTTCTGTGAAAAATATATATAGTAAATACAGTTTCCTGAGTCACACTACTGTATAAAAGTAACGACCTTCAGGGTTCTCCCCTGGGAAAACTTTCATGTAACTCTGTCCACATGTTAGGCGCCGTACTAAACCTCGGGTTATCGTTCTTCAGATCTAATGTTCAGATCTAATGCATAATGTGCACACTCCGGCCTTTGGGAAATTTTAGGTATGATTAAATTCAATTTTATCGACTGTCCTGGCACAAGTTTTATTTTCGCTTACAGGGGCTTGGTTTTGTCCCAGTTTTCTTTGGCCTAACTATACACATAAGATTATAATATTATATACCCACATATTGCATGCTTAAGTTATAGTTTACATAATAAAATATGCATCGTCGCAGGCAAACCTTGTAGATATTATTTTCATTCTTTGCCGATACGACCCTAGCTCTCACTGCTCCCAAGATCAAGTAATGGTCCTGCGGCAGATTCATGAAAACAGGGGTTTCCACCTATTGAATTTTTGCTATAGTTATCATACACGCGGGTGACAAGTTCTGATCCGGTCAGGGAAGTGAGGGCAAGCGAGAGGCGAACATGCAATAACAATTTACGTACATAAATATCTCATTATCATCCTGTCCTCCATTCACCATGGATCCTGGCGTCTTTGGCTTGCAGTCTTTTTACGCGACTCATGGTGCAGAGACTCTCAGCTCGTTTCTCTCTGCCTCGTATGTCTTTCTACGATTCACCTTGCGGTCAATCTAACCGATTCATATTTGTTATAGGCTATTCGGTTTCACCATCCTACAGACTTACACTTACTTTATTCATCGGTCTGCTGATGACCCCCTTATTATGAAGCTGGGCATTGGCCTTCTTTGGTATGAACAATCTTTCGTGGTCCTGATTACTACAAGTTCATGTCTCATATACAGGATTGTGGACTTTTTCCAAGTGCTCTTCATCGTCTGGGCGGTGTATTGGTACTTGATCCAGAACTTCTATCAGCCCTCCGTGCTTGGATCCTTACATTGGTTCGTGTGTTTTCTTTCTCTTTCCGGATTTCCGTCAATTACAATATGCACAGGCCCGTTGCAGTACGTTAAGACAATTGTATCTTGATTCCATATTTAAACCTTGCATCACGTCAACAGATGACCTGGTTCATGGCAGTGAGTGTACTAATGTATTCGCTATGTAGGGTGACCTTTCAGCTATCAACATGTTGTTTAGAGTGCTGGCAGTTTCATAGCAGAATTGTAAGTATTTCTCTGCAATGACACATCTTAAAGTTAACATTTGGCCAGATATTTCGTCCCTCAAGTTTGGACTTGTGTGTGTCATTCTTTCTCCCTTGTTATCCTCTAATGCCATATCTCAGTGAGCAAAAGGAACAAACGTCTTGCGGGATTAATCGTGAGCTTTTTTATAAACATTGTTCTTCCTTCTTCTGACTTTTGGGACCAGACAATCACTAGCCTAGTCCAGTATAGTAAGCGCAATCTGTTTCTGATTGACTGTTTTACTTATTAATCATATATGGTTTTGAAGCTGCTTCACTCGGTATGTCCATTAATTTATACCTTGTCCAATGCATTAATTTTGAAGGATGGTATTCCTAGTGGTCTTCGCTCGCATGATTATGTGTGTTGCATGCTTTCCAGAAGTCGATTGAAGTCTCATCTAGTTGTGAACAGTCACCTCGACAAGGGTCTAACGGAAGCTACAGAAGGAAACAGAGTCAGTGAGACGCTTTGTTTTTAACTACTGCTCATCATTTTGCTTCAGATACCAATTATCATACAACAAGGTCAGTTCCCGACTTGTCAACGACTGTTCTGTGGTGCTGACTTTTCGCAGTCTGTGCCATCATCAACAATAATGCTATTGTGGTCGCGTTATGCTTCTATCACTACAGACCTACTGAAGGGATCCTTGGGTTAGTCTTTTTTTCTGACCGTCCACACTCATGAAACATATAGCTCCGGGCTAGAGGTGCGCCTGCATTAGACGGAATTCTCATTCTACTTTTCGATCGTGGATTGCTAAGCGGGTAAGTCTTGTCGTCCTATATATACATTCTAACCCTATTCAACAAACACTACAGCATCCTTCAAGTGGTGTATCTTCTCGTCTATGCTTGCAAGGGAACGACTTTATTGTGGTTTCCGTTCCACATTGCGGCTAGCAAACGTGAGTTGGAGCCTGAGTTGGAGCCTGAGTTGTTCCAGACATTTCTGACGGTTTCACCTTCAAGTCTTGGTAAATGCTATCCTTGCAAAGCTAAATTCGCGAAAGGTCAAGATCAGACAGAGGCATGTAGGCTTAAACTTGAGTCATCTCGGTGAACGCCCCAAAGTGATGCCCATGGTAAAGGTTCCTATGGGCTTATCCCTTGAAGTCTACTGACATCCGGTAGAACAACCAGGTGATGGTAGTGACAACAAAAACCGTCTTGGAATCCGATACACAGCTGGTTTCTTCCACGAAAGATGTTCTTGAGGGTCAATCATGAAGGAATAACATTTGGTCTATAGAAATGGCAAATACACTAGACAATAGCTCAAATAAATCACGTGGATTGCCGAAAGGATGCCGAAGTTTACACTTAGTTGATCTTATAGACGCGTTGTAACCCCGGAGTTCACTGTAATACTCGCCACAACAACGATGGCAAAGCGCCGTGCTGCAACCAGCAACGACAGCTCCGATGTCGAGTCTCAACAACACAGCTCGACCCCTCTGAAGCGGGCCCGCGTAGACGCAGAGAGCGACGAAGACGCGTCTCCTGAACAACACGTCAATAACGCGAAACACAAATCGAAGAGAGCGGTCGTCGAGGATGAAGATGAAGATGAATTGGATGCAAGCCTAAGCGGAAACGTGTCGCGGATGATAGCCGAACAAGACGATGAGGAATTTGAGCGTGCAAATTTACCACAGGTTAAGTTCTCACTCAGCAAGCGGGAAAAGAAACGAGGCGTACGTATATGCTCCCGTCTTGAAAATTCTTCACCTTTAGATTTTCAATTTTTACGATATAGGCCATCGCATCAATGGGCATCATCGAATCGATCGAGATGCACCAGTTCATGTGTCACCCATGTCTTTCTTTCAAATTCGGGCCACGAATCAATTTTATCATCGGTTTGTGAGATAGACTTCTCGGTGCTTCTGTTTCGCTGACGTTGCTTCTAGGTCACAACGGAAGTATGTCTGGCTTAGTTAATGCTAAGCAGACTCAGCTATTGATCTAATGACCTAGGTGGCAAGAGTGCTGTTCTTTCTGCGCTGACGATTGCTCTTGGAGGAAAGGCGATCTCCACTGGCAGAGGGAACGGTCTTAAATCTTTCATCCGTGAGGGTCAAAAGTATATTACGTCTATGTTGTGTCTAGTTCTCTGTTCATATAAAGATTTATTCAGTCAGGCTGAAGTATCTATCCGCATCAAGAACCAGGGCGAGGAAACATTCAAACATCACATTTATGGCGACAGCATCATAGTTACTCGCAGGTTCACTAAAGAAGGCTCTTCATCCTATAAAATAAAGAGCGCAGACGGTAAACTTGTGTCGACGAAACGAGACGAGCTGTCTGCCATTTGTGATCATATGAACATTCAAGTCGACAATCCCATGAATATCTTGACACAAGGCTAGCTGCTGCACTTCAGTAATGCAGCTTCTCTCACTGATGTTCGACCTTTTATGCAGACTCTGCCAGACAGTTTCTTAGTGCTTCTCATCCAACCGACAAATATCAGGTGCAAAGTGCAACTCTGTGACCTTTGTTCCCTCCCACTGAACCTACAGCAGTTCTTCCTGAAAGGTACCCAGTTGACCCAGCTCAGTGAGGAATATGAGACATGTCTCGAAAATATTGGGAAGACGACCCGGACTCTTCAGTTGAAGCGAGAGGAAATTCCTGACCTGGAGAAAGCATTTAGAGAAGCAGATGCTCGGAATAAAGAAGCCACTAAAGCACGCGCGAAGCAGAGTGACTTGGCAGCGTACAAGCGTGAACTAGCTTGGGCCCATGTAAAGACAAAAGAAGATGTGAGTTTGAATTCGGATGGGCTACTTGTCTCGCGCTTATTCTGCATTACAAGGAACTGACGAAAAAGCTTGAAGAAGTAGCAAGAGCCCGAAGAAGATTGCCCAAAATCGAACAAAGCATTGTGAATGCTGAGGTTTGTAAATATACAAGCTTTTATATGCTCGCTGATTTTTTCCTTCTTAGACTGCCTTCCAGGCCACTGCCGAGAAAGTGATTGCTCTTGAGGATGACAGGGACGCTGTGCCTAGCGTTGATTCCATCAAACAGGAACTTGACGCTGTGAAGCAAGAGATCAATCACAACAAGGAAGAGATCCGTGGTTGCAAGGTATGTTCTAGCCCCTTCCCCCATTTCAACGGTCTCTTATGGATATCTAGGAAAACGAGAAGGAAATGAACCGTCAAGTGAAAACATTGACAAATCAAATTTCTCTTTTCGAGAAAGCCATCAAGGAAAGGGCAGAGTTTCAAGGCAACACACAGGCGGAACGCGAAGCAGCACAGCAAAAGCTGAACGCCGCTCAAACACAATATGACAACGCAAAACAAGAGCTCTCAACAATAGCAGACGAGCCAGCAATTCTGCAAAGGCAGCTAAATCAAATTCGTGACCATGGCAAGCAAGTAGATGCGGACATCTCTCGTACTCGACAAGATATTGAGGCTGCAACCGTAAACATTGAACAGTGCAAGGATCGGGGCGGCAATGATATTAACTTATTTGGCAATAATCTTGCTGCTGTTCTTCTTCTCATCGAGAAAGAGAAGTGGTACGGAGAAGTGCCTGTCGGACCATTTGGACTTTTTGTCTCAGTCAAAGACCCCAAATGGGCCATGGTCATGAGAACCCAGCTAGGTCAATTGATGGGTTCGTTTTTTGTTACGGACAACAAAGATCGATATAAGCTCAGGCAGATGCTGGACCATCATAGAAAGTTCGTTTGTTATCCCTCTTTCTGATTGTTTGCCTAAACTTGGTGTCTAGCACGTCGGCTCAAATAATCGTTTCAGATATCGATCTTTTCGACTACAGTCAGGGTTAGTTTTTAGTCCATAGATCATTGCAGACTATTTACTTTTGCCGTAGGAGAGCCTTCTGAAAGTGTCCTTACGGTTTTGCGAGCCTTGGATGTAGGTTTAACTTTTATCCTACCTACCTCCCTTATGTTCCACTTATTTCCAGATTAAACATGAATTCATTAAACGCATTCTTATCAACCAAAGGGCTATTGAGAAAGTTGTGCTTACCGATACGCGATCTGAAGGAGATCGACTATTACTCCGTCTTGGCGGTGGCGGTCTAGCCTGGACTGCCGATTGTTATATTGCACGAAGATATCCGTGCGTCCGTTTTCCGCTACTCTTTTGGTTGCTAGACTAATTAGATCCAAGTGAGGGTGGTGCGACGTCATCTCCTATGGCCAAACTTTCTATTCAAGACCCACGCCATCACATGTTTACAAGTACTGATCGCAGTGCTGATATCAAGTGCGTCGCCCTCTGGCTCTTTTATTATCATTATTATCATTATTTACAAATGGACTTTGACACGAATCTCCGTGTATTTTTCAAGGCGTTGGGAGGACATAAAGGCAGAGGCTGAGAAACGTCTTCCGGTTTTGATGGATAAGCAAAATTATTTCAGACGGCAGTTCACAGACACCGAACGTCAGATCAAGTCGATCAAGGTATGTTGCTCGCAACCGTGTTTTCTCCGTTTCGTATCAACTTTTGCCGCAGGATCGGGAGAGAGTTCTAAGAGCTCAAGTCGACAAATTAGTAACCGATATAGTGAAGCTTCAGCAAGATGCCCTCATAGAAGCCCCTGTGAATATCGGCTTCTTGGAAGAATCTAAAGCAGTAGGAGACAGCTATCTTCTGATTGTTCCATATCTGAATTCGTTATTTTCAGAAAGCTATCGAAGAAAAGAAGTCGATCACGGAGCAGTTTGAAAATGTGTGTGCTCGAAGACTCACATTGGATAATGACAATGCACCACTTATAAAAAGGCGCGAAGATTTGGATCAGAAAGTCGCAAACTGGGAGGCTACGATGCAAGAGATTAAAGTAAGTTGTCCTCCCCTTGTCGTGTATTACTGACTGACCTGCTATCTAGAAAAAAGTTGGGGCTGCCCTTGAACTACGAGTCAAAGCCACCAAGGACAAAGAGCATTGGGCCCAGAAGCTGGTCGAAGAGAAAAAGGACGTTGAGGAGCTCGACCAGATTGCTGAGCTTCTCCAGACTGAGTTCAGGGTTTGCCTGAATTTCTCTTTTAGAAACCCATGTCACTGATCGTGTCTCGTCTCGTCAAGGAATGGAGCAGCAAGGCAGAGCAAATAGGACCCCAGGTAGAGAATACCCGTAAAGTAGATGTTATTCAAAGGCAGATAGAGTCGGTACAAAAAGCTCTCACCCTGCATGAACGCCGGTGAGTCACTGCTCAGTCCCTGAGCACCTCTTGGCGACCAACTCAGTATATCCCAGGCATGGGGCTTCACCTGAGGAGATGGCGATTGAACGAGACAATGCTAAACTTGCATTGGAGACACATCAGTGCCAGTTGGAGGAGGTTAGTAAATTAAACAAGGTGAGCAATTCATACAAATATGCTGTTACTACATACAAAGCACGGTATCACATAGGCTTTGAAAACCTCCCTTGCACTACGTATGGGCAAATGGGTCTCATTCAGACAACACATTGCCTTGCGATGCAAGTACCAGTTTCAGCACCATCTTTGGACGCGTGGTTACTATGGGAAGGTCATATTTGACCATAATGCGGGTACTTTGAACTTGAAAGTGATTGGCAGAGTTTTAGTCAATCATGTCCTATATGAATTCTGTGCCTTTAGGTTCAGACCGATGATCAGGCTTCTACGCAATCAAAGGACAAGGATCCGAAGTCTCTCTCCGGCGGTGAAAAAAGTTACTCGACTATCTGTCTCCTGCTCGCGTTGTGGGACTCTATCCAATGCCCTATTCGGTGTCTCGGTAAACGTTTATCAATGGTGAACTAGCTACACCTGTCTGACTACTCGCCTGCAGATGAATTTGACGTCTTCATGGATTCCGTTAATCGTAGAATTTCAATGAAAATGATGGTATTTATTATAGATTACTAGACTCTTTTCCGAATCAATCGAAACAACGCTTTTAGATCGCAAACGCCAAGACTTCCGACAACCAATACATCTTGATCACGCCTCAGGATATGAGCCATGTCACCGTTAGTGACACTGTTCGCGTCCACAAAATGCGTGAGTCTTTCCATGTGGGCATCCCTTGGGCATGTGTTGATGTGATCGTTGCAGGGGACCCTGAGAGAAACCAGAATCCGCTGTCCTTCTAGACAAATGTCGCTTTTATTCCCGCGACTTCGTAGATTGTAATTCGCTGATGTGTTGTCTAGCATCCTTGTTGTACTCGTAATGCTAAATTCTTAGACCCACCGTAGCCATTGTGTATTAATCTCACCCATTTCTCAACATGTGTTGCGCCGATGCTTTACTTCACCATTCCATCATTGGTTTGTGACATTGTGACAATCTCAAGATTTGAACGAGTGCAAAACAACTATGGCCTCGCTCGCAGGAGATACACAGAGCAAACATGGAGCCTTGGGGCCTCTGAATGCAGAATACCATCTTGATGTCATTCTTCCCGTGGAAGCCTGGACACTAGTTGAATATTTGGATCTCGCAGGGTCGCGGAACCCTGTTACCAACCATGAACAGCATTCGTTAAGTATCAAAGGGAGAGAAGTATCTCTTTTCAAGGCACCCACTAATGCCGCGTTATTTTCGAAAAATAATGAAATATGCACCCTGAAACTTGGGTCAGATATTAATTTTGTGGAGGTGCCGTCTTCTGGCTCACATTTACCCTGTACCTCTCACAAACTACTAATATGATAGATGTCCAACAATTCCTTGTCCCTGTTGGCATTTGGCCTTTATCAAACAAGCAATACGATAGCCCTCTTTGATAAATATACAAGCGTTTCGGGTATATCCTCACATTCTAGGCAGTTCTATATCTAATAATTCTCGTAATTAAAGGTGCACTGGCGGGGCACCAAAAGAAGTTTAGCATTGCTTTCAAGATTGCTCAAAGCAACCCAAATCGAGACCAAAATTGTGTCCGGGAGCTGAATGATCTCTTTAAAGCTGGCCATATAAGCATATGCTATCTCGAGTCGGTACCTTCGTGCTATCAAACACCTAAATTGGAGCCTGAAATCAATTACTTTGTAGGGAAGTTGCGCTTGACGCCAGATGGAAGTTTTTTTTTTCTGATGGCGGCTCAAACCAGACTAGGCCGCTAACTCAGAGTGTGAGCTCCCAACCTAGGAGCAGTTTGATGGAGGTAGATGAATGTCGTACGGATACCGAGCAGAGGGGACGATGCCGGCCTCCGGAGCTCAACTTGGTATTCAAGGCGAAGAGAAGGCGTACAATCGCCTCTTGCCTAAGATTAAGAATGCGGCATGAAGCCATCGCATTGTCTCCTTCTGCTAGCCCTTTTCGCCGCCAGCCTGAGTTCTTCACACCCAAGGAGGGTGCAACTTCTAGGACGAATCAGCCGTGCCCGGGTCCTACCTCGCCTCCAAAACCGAGTTACACACTTCCCATTAGAACATGGGTGTCAGGAACACAAATTATTGAATCCGAGTCTATATCTTCAGAGTTTTCGGAACCACAGTATTTTTTACGTGTCAGAGGCAACTTTGTTTCTATCCTGAATGGTCCCCTTGTCTTGGGTACCCTGCTGTTTGAGTTTGAACTGGGTCGGGATATAATCAGGGTAGAGGTAAATTTGCCCTTTTCATCTCAGTTGACACCAATGTGGAATTCGTCTGCCAGCTTTCACAGAATAACGCTGTCGCCGTGGAGTTTCCTCTTATCGTTCTGACTCTGTGTGAGACTGACCGGACGGCCCTCTTTACCAAGAAGAACAAAACATTCGGTGCAATCATGTTATCCACTCTACATAGTCCGAGTCATAACACTAACTTGACTGAGTCCTTGTGCAGATCGTGAAAGACCAACAGTTGCAATCAGGCTATCCTCGTCACACACGTGCTGGTCTCTGGTAGTTTATAAGGAGATCGAGTCGCTGGTCACAGCGAGCAAGGGTGACGTTCAGTTCTTAAAGTATGTTAATGACGGCCAACTTTTGCCGCGCATGATTGTTAAAATATGCAAGTGCCCCTGCAACCCGCGCTAAGTGGGAAACATTCCAACAATCTCAGGAAAACCAAACAGTAAATAACTTGTCCTCACCAAGAACCCCCAGAAGCAAACCAAAGCCTCGGCCAACATAGTAAGTTTCCTGGTATCATCTGGTGATGACAAGTGACATTGATCATTTCTTCAGTGTCGGAGCAGAATTTGAAGACGATGTCTGGTCGGAATCAAGTGTACACAAACCAATCGCGTTCGACCTCAAGGGCTTGAACGGCGGAATATCAGAGAGAGATGAGGACACCCCAACCCGACACCTCAAAAAGACCCAAATGACATCAGCAGACAAACCAGCTGTGAATTTAGGAATCACAAAGACGGCGTCACCACAGGGGCGATTAAAAGGGATGAGTCATTTAGGAGAGTGCAAAGGAGATCGTATGGGTGACAAAGGAATCCTTAGGACTGTTTTGATTATGGACTCGGAGCCTGCCTCATCCGAAGCCAATGTCGGATCTGAGTTCTTGAACCGAAATCATCAGGAAGTTAGGGAACTGCTACAGCAGGGTGAGTGCCAATCCAGACCCTGACTTGGACCAATAGCTGATGGTGTTGACGAATGAACTATCCTTAGCGATGTCCTTACTGGACAGCGGCTGCGAACCGTGACAGTTTTTCAGGCGGCAGATTATCTACACGATAGCCGCCGAATGCGGCTGCCGGCGCGTTTTAAACGAGGCGTCCCAAACCAGCACCAAGGTTGTGAAATCCGGGTGAGATACTCTCGCGGACAGTGAGTACTCGAGAACTGTTTGTGATACAGTAATCATATAGTTGGCCCGTGATCAAATTTTTCATTTAGTGACGGATGTTTTGGTATGTCTCGGCACATTAAAGTTTGATCACGTGCTATCTTGGCGCGTTCCCGCGTTTTGTGCTACTCACGACCCTGTCACGACCAACTAACTCTCTTTCTTCATTGACCATGTCTAGGGTACATAGAACACCTCGTGTCCCGGTTCCTGTTAATACACAATACTCGACTGTTCCCACTAGTCCTCGCTCCCCTCACTCTACACGCCCCTACACACCGCCGGTTGTCGCTTCCCCCGCAGGAACACCAAATCACTCGCCACATCGTGAGCGGTCGACTCGGCGCTCTCATAGACGACGACCATCACAAACAGATGAGTCTAGGGGCGATACGCTTCACAATGTAGCAACCGGAAACATCGGTGGAGGTTATGGCCCCTATGCTGTGTGTTTGTTGCTCCCCTTCACTAGAAAATGACAGTGACAGGTGTGATTTAGCACCACCAACCTCACGAACCCCGCGCCGCAAACCGGTTCGCTGCGGTACCTTCTGATGAATCTTACGACCATACAGATAAACTTACAGCAGGTCCTCCGCCCTCTACAGCCACCGTGCCTCCCTATATTTGGGACACAAAAGATCTAGACGATGCATTGCATAATGTCGATCCTGTTCGAGATGCAATGCTCGATCGCCATCTATCAATCTTTAGTGCACGTGGGTGGTTGAACATCGGCACCATCATCATCATTATAGTCGCACTAGTCACCCTTTTCGCGGCCTACCCTATCATAAATTTTTATTTACGTGGTACAAGTCCCAATCTTGGATTTAACCTGGGAGGCATCAACTCCACAGGTCAAGTACCCGACTTGCCCGCGGTGCGGAATCTCATTGATCCTGATACGCCGGACCTGGCTAAGAATAAAATTGGCCTGCAAGATGGAAATAAATATAACCTCGTTTTTTCAGACGAGTTTAATACCGACGGCCGATCGTTTTATCCAGGTGATGATCCCTGGTGGGAGGCCGTCGACCTTAATTATTGGGCCACTGGTGATGTAGAGTGGTATTCCCCTGAAGCAATCACTACTCAAGGCGGTCATCTTGTCATTACAATGACGGAACAGCTGAACCATAATCTTAACTTTCAATCTGGCATGTTGCAGTCTTGGAACAAACTCTGTTTTACAACTGGCATTCTTGAGGTTTCAATCAGCTTGCCTGGAAGTGGGAACGTTCCTGGGTATGTTTATGTCTTGTATAATACATTTTGTCCGTGTGATTTCTTATCGTTTATATTAGTTTCTGGCCTGGTGCATGGATGATGGGAAACCTTGGTCGAGCTGGTTATGGTGCAACAACAGAAGGTAAGTTGATGTTTAGACATCCACAGCGCTTCTGACACCCTGGAATCTTAAGGAACTTGGCCGTATTCGTACGACAGTTGCGACGTCGGGACTTTCCCTAATCAGCTCAATAAAGACGGAACTCCTGCTGCCGCTGTCAGTACCGGTAAAGGAAACTTCTCGTCTCTCCCAGGTCAAAAGCTGTCCGCTTGCACATGTTCCGGAATGGATCATCCTGGCCCTGATGTTAGTCGGGGTCGTGGAGCACCCGAGATCGATATAATCGAGGCTCAGGTCGATACAGTCCGCGGTCAAGGCCAAGCATCGCAATCCTATCAAACAGCTCCTTACAACGCTAACTATGAGTTTGTAAACACAACTCCTGCAGCTACAATCTATAATCCGAGCATTACGACATTCAACACATACAAAGGCGGTCCTTTCCAACAAGCAGTAAGCGCAGTGAGCTATGTTGATAACGCCAACTACGGTGGGAATGGGTTTGGAGTTTACGGAGTCGAGTGGTGGTCAGATCGTAATCACAGGTCGGATAGCTACATAAGTTGGTATCAAGGCCAAGATAAGATGTGGACCCTAACTTCTCCTGCCGTTGGCCCGGATCCGTTAACAAAGGTGTCCCAACGGCCTATAGCTGAAGAGCCCATGGTATGTGATTGCGTACCCTTTCCAGTCGCTCGTCTTAAGTAGTGGGGCCTTACGCAGAGTATCATTCTCAATTTTGGAATTTCACCTGGTTTCCAAGAACAAGACTGGAAACATCTGAAATTTCCCTCACAAATGTTTATAGACTACGTTCGCTTATACCAACGCGAGGGTGTAAGTAACATTGGTTGTGATCCATCAGACTATCCCACATCCAATTATATCAACAAGTATGTATTCGTCCCGTGTTATCATGAGCTATTAACACATTACCAATTATAGTCACCTGAATGCATATACAGACGCCAATCTTACCACTTGGGATGGTGCAGGTTATACTTTCCCCCGGAACAGCTTATATGACGGCTGCTGATCCGATATACGCTTTGCTACGAGCTATATCTTCATGATTTCACTTACTTTGTACCATTATGTTTTATACCGCAATTTTTATCCGACTCCTCCGTTTTCAAGGGTTAATTGCATTTTCGTTGTTTCTTTGGACATTGCCGGTTTCCTTCTCTCTGCTTTGCCATGTGCACAAGTCATATAAACTGCACCGAACGATGTAGTATACATTGTTCACTGCATCCTTACATTCCATGTGCCTCGTTTGGCTCTTCAAGAATGTCTCACTCTGTCATTTCAAATTGATGGTGAACATTACCAGGAATATATTTCGAATGGTCTCATATTCGATTGCCAAATATTCAACTAGCTGCACTGAATGTTGATAAATTCTGAAAGGAAAATATATTACGAGGATAAATGTCAACATGAGGATATAAAGGGGCAACTTCCTGGCATGTTTGTATGATAGTAAGCTACTATGTTCGAAATGTAAGGAGATTGTCTGCATTGCTGATGACCTCTAGAAGTCTAAAAGATCTAAATTGCCATTAGGTAGCGCGGTCACGTGCTCCGTCACACTTGCTCAAGCCACACTTCGCTGCTTGTCGCCGACGAGCCTAACGCGTCTGGGGTGTGATTTTGAGCACATTACTCATCATACTTGTTCATGTCTCTGAATCGAGAGGATAGAAACAATGTTAATGACATGCATCATTTAGCCAACGGTACCGGGATAAGCACTTCGGAAGCCTCCAGAAAACGGTTTGAAGCTACAAAATAGTAAAATATGAAACTCTCTGACGATTTTATTTTCAGTAGTCCAATAGACGATTCTGGTCACCAATCCCCGTGGAAACACCCACCTGTCATTATAGACCCACCGGGCTCACAAGTAAGCATCATTCTTCAAGTTCATTCCTTTGGTTGCTTTCTTACGACTTGCAGAGATATTCTAGAAACTCCAGCCACACAAATAAGATTGCCGCGGGGATGAATCCTTACCCACAGGGATTCTACAATGATCTACCAGAGGGGCGTACGAATCCCAATTCCCTTGTGTTGGTTTCAAATCACATACGCCGACCTCAGACCACTCGGGATATGTCGAAATCTTTACGTTCCGACAATCATCCTGCCAAGAAACAGAAGTTGGAGACTTCATCCATAACCGCACATCTCCAAACCCCTACCAAGTCACGACGACATACAACCAGTAACTCCACGGGTTCTGGGTTGCACACTTCGGCGTGTGACGAGAAATGCCCCACTACTGCCCGCATTCATTCTCGGTCTAATACTGGTCATGTCCAGACTTCCAAATCTACAGTCTCTTTATCTGATGACTCTCTGCGCCTTTCCACTCCCACGAATCATCCAGTGATAGACGTTGACAACGAAGAAGACTTGGGAGTACCAGTTTCAAATTCACATGCCAAGTTTGCGTCACGGACTTCTTCCACTTCCTCTGATGACTTGCAACTCATCCCAACACATGGTAATAATCACAATGATCCAGCCTCCAATTCCATCGAAGAGATCTTAGGAGTCGATAAAGCCTCATCCGAACATGCTTTTGATGGGAGATTGTCTACATACACAGGCATCGATAGTGCCTCACACGAGCGTGCTTTCGGTGGGAGACCCTCGAAACATGGCATCAAACCACCTGCAGGCCCTCACACTACTGCCTTGAAAGCACAAATATCTGACTTTGGACATTCTGTAAATGGCTTTAACAGTGATGAAATGGACCCTATCGAGGATTCAGACGAATTTGATAACATCCCACGTGACAACGGCCTTCCTCTGCGAAAATCGACTTTACCAGTATCTGGGAACATCGTTAGAAAGAATATCTGGCTCTACGAGTCTAAATCCCGTCCTCCAGAAGTCGACCTGGTCGCTGAGAGTAAGCGAAAGAAGGTTACTGGTATGAAGAGCAAGGTACGTGGCAATTTGATGTTTCGATATATTAATTGGCCTGAGCCGGCTTATTCGACCAAGACCCATACACCAGCGCCGAATAATGCACATGCATTCGACCTCAGAAAACTATCATCTTCCTGGTGTCAAGATCGGCTGCCCCATGCTCCAACCTCCCCATCCTTGACGCAGTATAAAACAACCAATGACTATCACAGAGGGGTTCAAATTCCACTTGAAGCATACGCAATAGGACCTCGTATCTTCAAATCCGTAAATTTTAAGGAGCCAACGTGGATCCGAATCCAAGGCATGCATATGTCTATCGTGCAGGCTCCACTCGAAAGTGGACATGTGATTGCTGGTTTTCAGCTGGGACGAGACATTCTGAATGCGCAAGTGAGTTGCGATCAGAATTTGATCTGTTTTTTTCCTGTTCTGTCAGATCACGAACATGGTGTCCGTGCCAGCTCCCTCGCGACGAAGCTACCATCGAGACTTTCCCGTCCATGGCATTTAGGCCACGTCAAACGATTAATGTTAATTTTTCGTCCGAAAACATACAGGACCTTGGTACATCTACCACATTGTCATATCTTTCTAATCGCTGATGATTTTTTTTCTAAGACCAACAACCGATCATCATCAGAATCAAGCCTCTCACGTCGCATGAGAACTGGTCGGTAGCTGAGTTCACAAAGTTTTGCAGTGATGTAAATTCGTTCAGGACGATTTGCTTCGCTTATCTCGAGTGAGAACATAATTGGTGGTTTTAAACGGTATTGAAATGATTGATTGCATTTTTCCACAGTGCGGCTGCATTTCGCTCTCAGTGGAATGCTCTGGTTGATCTTCAAGGCATAGCGCCAGCTGATCAGTCTCGTTCCGAAGTTGCAAGGCAGAGGCCACAACCGCGTCCAAATTAGTGAGTGTGGGGACGTCTATTGTGAAGATATTGTTTTTTACACTAGGTCTTTAGTGTCGGAACCTCTGATGCCTCGTTTACGTCTCCAAGTTCAGGGGTTAGACGATCTAACCGTAGGAGCACCTCGAACAAGCAACCTTCACGGTCACCTTCGCCACCAGGAGATGAAATGTGCGTCTTCCATTCTTGTCGTCTTCCATTCTTGTCCATCTCTCATTGCCATATATCAGTATCTTAATTTATCCTCCTTCTGGGACTGGTGCTGTCAATGTTACTAACGGCGACTTGAAACGGCTAGAGCCCAGCGAATTCCTCAACGATACATTGATAGAGCTGGGTCTTAAGTTGGTCCTTTCTCTTGTGTGCTTTTCCAATGCTTATATTGTAAAAGGTTCTGGCTTCATGACCTGCGTTGTCAGCGACCGGAATTTGCTGACCAGGTTCATGTCTTCAGCTCGTTCTTTTATACACAGTTAAACCAAAAGAAGTACGTCTTTTTGTTATCTTAGCATCACTCCTTTCGGCTCATTATGTATAGCCCTGAAGAAGGATATCAGAGTGTGCGAAAATGGACTTCCAGATTCGACCTGTTCCAGAAGAAGTATATAATTGTGCCTATCAACGAACAGTGCGTTCATTTGACTTTCTTTCCTTGACATAGCAAAGATCATTTTACTGCACAGTTTGCATTGGTATCTTGCTATTATATGTCACCCGGAACGGGCTCTTCAACAACCTCCCCCTTCTCAGATGGCGAAACCTAACGTGACCACGCGTATCAGGGCGCAAGAGTCTTTGGTCAAGGGAATTGATACCCCTACCCTTCCCCATGAACATTCTACTCTGGTTCAGGCACCAAAATCCAAATCTAGCAATACCTCCACAATGACCACAACCGAGGATGAGCAAGAGGTCGAACGTGCTGTCCGCGTGTGTACTGCAACTCCACCCCCACCCACTTACATACCCTCAAGATCCAACTCCCCGTCTTCATGTTTATCATCAACGACGGTGCAGCCCGATAATGAACATGATACGATGGAGGTTATTCCCGCTACCGACAGTGAGGGGGAGAATAATGAAATGAGTTTGAATATGTCCATGGAATCGAAGTTGTCTTCCCCACCTGTTTCAGCATCCTTAGGCAGGATATCGTCCATCTCTTCCAAAAACTTTTACGAACAGGCTGAATCATCAGGGTTGAATTCACGAGACAGCATGCATATAACAAGTGAAAGCGGGGAAGAAGTTGACCAGTTCAAAGATGACGACCTAATGGATGTCGATCTAACTGATCAAGGACCTGTCGAACCAGGTACACCAGAACAGTATGTTGACGCTTCATGGTCCATTCCCAATTCCCACTTACTTATCACTTTCGCTGCAGGCCATTTATTTTCTCTTTTGATTCGCTTGGCATACGACATCCACATGCCTTGAGGGTCTTGTCGCGGTATCTTGATATGGAAGCAAAAGATAAAAAAGGATGGGCTGACACCGTCAAGCCAGTCATAAAAGCAGCATCGGTAAGTGTCATGCTATCAGAAGTCCTATTAATTTCTTGAATTTTGGTTGAATATTCAGGTTCCTGCTCAGCCAAACTTTTGTGACTGCGGTGTATACTTGCTTCATTTTGTGGAACAATTCATGTCGGATCCAGACTTCTTTTCTCAACAAATCTTAGTATGTTATATCTCTTTTCTAAACCTGTCAGTCTGACTCCGGTCCTGAACAATAGCACCAGAAGCCAAAGAAAGCGATGGGATCCGACAAGTTAGATCGGGAGCGGTTGTGGAGTCACGACAAGGTAGCAGGAAGGAGACAAGAAATGAAGCAGAAGATCGTCTCCTTGTCGACCGAATGGAGACGAGAAAAACAAATGGACGGCAAGGGTAAGGGAAAAGACCACATCGAAGAACAGCCAACAGAAGCCGGAACGAAGACTACCGAAACCGATTCCGACATCGAGGTTGTCGAAATGAGTCCCAAGCCAGCCAAAGCTCCCAAAACCTCCCGTATCAACAAAGCCGCACGATTGCGTTGATGTACTTTTTTCTCTCTTTCTTTGTTCTGACTATTTCACATTTTTCCTGCTATATCCATCTTCGAGCATTCATCTTGAGCAAGCGGGCTCCTGGTTACATTGACAGCATTATTGTATCCATCATCATCGGAAGAGAGACCGGGGTAGATACACATGTAAAGCAAGACAGCAGATAATTATATAGGCACGTTGAGTCGCGAAGTGGCTCCTGATCCTGTCTGACCATCAAATACGAAGAAGTTAGTTATGGGAGGATCCCGACCACCTAATGCTTTCAGCACGTCTTGACCCATCAGTCCACCTAACACAGCACACACGGGCGAAAATTCGTGGGCCGCAGTGGATGCCAGTGACCTAGAGCAATGATGAGTCGAATAGGTTATAACGGGGACACAACAAGCCCACTCTATTTGTTGCATAAGAACGGTTTGCAAGACTTGTGGCTTGATTTGGGCGGAGGAGATGAGTTCATTTACGAGAGAGGCCAGCTCATTTGCCACGCTTCTGTCCGACGGTAGTGAGTTATGTTGCGATTGATACTTCCACAAGGCTATAGAACCAAATAAGACAGTCCATGAATCTGACATCTCCGGACGGAACGGGAGGAAGACGGACCAAAAATAGAAAAAACCATTTCGACATTCTGGTGCTTGGCCTGTTTCTTCGTTAGCGGTCGCCAATCATGCTTCAGAGCTTCCAAAAACGAAGGATATTTGATACGGTGTTTAATCGTTTTTGGTTGTTCAACATTTGATGTTGCCGAACGATCGCTGAGAGAGAGGAAATGTCGTAGGGTCATTGGGGAATAAGCCGACGAATTAGCTTACGGTGAGATGTATTCGTGGACAAGAAGATCGCAGAAGATATATCCTGTTAGACCATAACAACCTCCTGCGTAGAAAGGAGTTTTGTGTTTGCGACAGAGGTCGTTTATGCGGGTCTAGTTCATTTACATCAGGTACACCGGATGAATGAAGACAAGCAACAAGTACCAGGTCTTCCCGTGAGCCGTCAGTTAGGCAGACAATATCGACCTGTTTGATCACTGAATCCCACCAATCCAAAGAATCATGAGTCGATTGAGTCTCTATAGTCACGAGAGGATTCAATGATTCGATCCTGTGTCTAGCTACATCGACACGCTTCCATTCAAAGAGAAAATAATTATATATTGCACAAGGACACTTGGTGACATTATGAACAGGAGAAGCGCACCTTTTTGCCTACATCATTTTCACGGAAGAAAAAGCCAGCACCCAAGTCCTCTTCCTGGACGTCTTCTGAATCTAAAATGATAAGTTTTCCGATTCCAGCGAGGACAATATTTTTAATGAGTTCGGTGGCAACACCACGTAAATTGACAACACAAATGCTCGCATTTCGCATTCTGGAACATAATGTTCTTGAGAATAAAACTCGATGACATCCTCATGGGATGTACCTCTGTTGGGCTTCGAGCCCCCATAGTCGAATTTGTCGGTCATATAGAGCAGCCTCATCTTGACGCCATAAAAAAGTCAGGATCAATGACAGGCACACATGTCCATGCTAACTATAAGCCTCGGAAAAGTATTGTTGTACAATTAAACAAATTCCCTCACCTTCGGTAATATTATGTGGTAGAATTCCGTTCTCAGAGGTTGGATTCATGAGCCAAGGTGGTGCCGCGGAACTTTATCCACAATCGTAGCAAGCGCTGACATGTTATTTCGACTGGCGAAGAATAGAAGATATATAAGATACGCTAATAAAAACACAACGAAGACGCGCAAAGTAGGATGCAAATGGGTATTTTAAAGGCAGAAATAGTTTCCCAAGACAGATCGCAACAACACAACAGAAGCTTGCAAGAAAAACACCATAGCGGCTCTAAACGGTCGAGAAGGCTCTTGAAACATTTAAACATTTCCAAGCAACATAACTCGGTCATCCTCGGGTGATCCTTCCTGGTCATCATCGAGCCTTGACCACCGAAGAATTATTCGATGGGTTTCATATCCATAGTTAGAGAGAGATACTCACAAGTAATTACGCTCAATTTCAGACAGAATAGAAAGAAAGTCCCCTGGAGAAAAAGAGAGGCTTAGAAAGAAGATAGAAGGACAATGGGACCATATCTCACAAAGATACGCGTGCGCGCGCGCAGCCGAAGCGGGAGCTGTTTCCGCTTTTCGCACGGCGTCGAGCAGCGTCGAAGCCACAAAGCGGACCTTGTGTACCTGACAGACATCTCAGAATGTCTGATAATCAACATAAGATTTGACACCATACCAACGATGGCCCGTTTGTCGCAATTGATTGGATAGGGATGCTGTACAGTGTGATATAAGAAACTTCCGCAACGTTTAATGAGTTGGCCATACCTGTGCAAAACATTGAGCAAATCACTCGCTACAGCTTCGCGATCTTCTTGTATGGCAGGTTCGGGATCCGTCATGTCGCCCATTATGCCGCGCATCGAGTTGATGAGTTCATCCCGATATTGTTCAATTACAAAACGAACCAGTTGCTGAAATAGGCTTTGATGAATTAGGTAAGAGTGGTATGAGCAGGCTTCTTACTTGTGTAACATAAAGGTTTGCCTGCATGACCAGGTATGCATTGGAAGCATTTGCACGAGACGCATTCGGATTGTCAAAGAAATCCTTGACCTCCGCGAACGTGGCTTTCGTGAACCCTGGATTATCATAGCCGGCAGACGATGGCTGAGGTGTCCCATTGATATGCGTTTTGAGTTGCAGCGGGGGTGGCGCATGAGCCAGGGCAGTGACAATGCGCTCATGCAAAGAACGTATTTCTTCAAGGCGTGCCGTTGCGAAATGACCCTGAGGTGGGGAACGCTTGTCGACGCGTATCCGTACCAGGATTTCGCCCAATAGTGCAAAGATACGAGAAATATAGTTCAGTCCTGAGATGATGGCAGTTTTGCCAGGTGGCTGGGGTAAAATCCCGTTGGGAGTAATGCTAAAGATAAATATGGTGGATAGGCAACCAAAAAAGGAATGCCATTTCGGGTCAGTTGGGGAGAAACAATGGAGAAACATCGGAAGACGAACTATTCGTCATCAACCTCTTTTGGAAAATGGAGGGTGCAATCCTCGTCCCGCAGGCAAATGGGGCGTCCCAGGAGAATGGACATTGATTTGTCAGCTGTAGAGATGGGAAAAATTGTCAGTTCATCGCTAGCCTCTTCAACATCCGTAGTGACTAGAAACGAAAAGAATGTCAAACTAACCACCAAAAAGTAGCCAAAAAACTCTGCGGCGGATCTCGCATTCGATAGGGTCAAGTCCTTCGTACGAAGCCTCTTCGTGCATATGGAGTGTGACAGCAATATGCGCTGCCTCGCCGAAAGAGGCATGTGATGTTGCATCATGTCCTTCACAAAAATGATAACAAGTGTCGCTGTAATCCCAGTTGGCAAAACAGATTATAAAAATAGTAACGTGGACGCACAAGTAGCGAATAACAACGTGTGTGCTGGTAGGTGGGTCATAGCTAGCGACGCTGATATGTCGACTGGCCTCGTGGCAATTTTGCGCCAGTTTCCGAACTTCTCGGCGTTCCAAGGGCAGGTAACTCCTCGGAACCTGCACACAGGTCGATGCAACGGTACTCATGACGAGGGCGAAGAAGAGGGGGTCGCGCTCCTCACGTCGCGACTGGAGGTCCGCCATAAAGGAGGGTTTGTGGATACAAGGTGTCAATGGGTATACGAAATCGAAGAAAAGAGATATGATTAGCAGGATGGTTTCGCGAGGTGCCACGTCTTCAAGTCGGTGAGGCCGGACATAGTAGGACAGGGGTGGGAGAGAAGGTGCATGCAACTGCGGGGTAGTTGCCCCATGTTTGATTGGGGATGACCAATTATACAAAGGGTAAGGAGGAAATTCCCTGGAAGGAGAACCGACCGTTCGGGTGTACGATGGTGAACTAGACTGATTTGAGGATACTGTCGAAGCCGTCGATGGGCGGCCGTTGCTACTTGGTGGCGATGCACCCCCTATCGGTTCAGATAGGTGTGGCTCGATGAACGAAATGGACTGATTTGCAGGCATGGAATGGTGTGTATGGTAGGAGTCAGCAGCTATTGGGTAGCGTGAAGGTGGAATTGGAATGCTGCCCGTGGAAGGAGGGACGGAGTGAGAGAACGGGTGCTGCTGTGCATTCAACGGGCTCCCATTCGGATGTTCCAGGTAAGGACTTGCGAGCCTTGGAGAGAGGATATTGTTTGGCACAACTGAAGCGGTCTGGGGAACGGTGTTGTTCTGTGGCAGCGAGATAGATATTGTACCATTAGGAGATGGGCCCCCTTCATTTTGTGCAGCTGCCGCAGCTGCAGCCTCTTGCAAACGCCGTAGGTATCTGGTCAAACATTTAAGAGTACTCGAAGAACATGATTGCTTAAACCCACAAGTTCGGAGGACCTCTCTTCTTCGGCTGGTAATCATAGGTGCATGGGATCCCAAGAGATACACAATGCTTGCACGAGCCTTGGGGATCATCTACGTTGTCTCTCGCACATCGGACTTTGCGAGCGCGACATGCGTCACAGCCTAGGGTGGAAATGAGGCATGGGACGCGGTTTCTAGTAACGGTACAAGCTTACTCTGCGACTGTCTCCTGGTCAGATTCAAGTCAATACGTGATGTGGAGGAAGGCGCCGAGCAGGGCAGGGCAAGCGCACACTCACTTCCTCTTGACCTTGCCATTTTCCATGTCTTTCGTGTCATCGCTGGTGGGAGAGGGTCGAGGGTCATCTTTCTTGGTCCGTGCGACGGGCATGATGTGGGCAGAAGATGCTAGGGAACTGCTAGTAGCACGAGTTGTTTTTGTAGTCTAGCGTGGCGAAACCCGGATTATTGCGCCGGCGAACTTAGAACGTGGCATCCAGATAACGCCCGCCTTGGGTTAGTTCTCTTTTTAAAGAACCTGCTTCGCGACTTGGCTGGGACAATATTTTAACGCTTCAGCCTAACTCGGCTCTGTCCATTTTAGGTTCTAATTGTTACCACATGCTCAGGACCCCAGACATCCCACCGTAATCCTATTTTCAAGTAAATCCTCAATCCACGTGCATTCCCAACTCTTCTAGCATCCCTCTCGCTTCCTCGTCATGCAGCTGCCTTCGCTTCCACCGGTCCTTGATGCACTGCACAATCAACGCACGCGTGCTTTTAGACTCTTGATCATCCCACGAAACACGGTCCTTCACCAATAATCTCCAGAACCTCATAGCCAGCTCCGGCTCCATCGCCGTTAATGCAGCGTCGATACACTTCCGTCCCATTTTGACCGACAATACATGGTCCTTTCCATGGTCTCTGTTTTGCCTCAATGTCGAAGGAGAGTCGATTATCGTTTCAATCGTCTCTATCACCGCCTGTAAATTTGACTTCTGCCGAACACGCTCTGTTTCGTCTTCAGTGTACTTGAAAGCAGTCATCGAATGAACCAATGCGGCGATCGCTCTGGGCGTCAGCGCTCCATATCCAAGTTTTCTTGCTCGACTGATTAACACGTCCGCGAGCTTGAAATCCTCGGTCTTGAGTGCGGCATGGAGTACTGCACTGTAGGCAGATGCGCTAGGTGCGACGCCACGCTTTACCATATATTCAAGCATGCGTGCGGCATGGCGGGGTGAAAATCGAGCAATAGCCCCCAATGCAACGTTGACATCTTTGAGGTCAGGTATATCCCCCCGTTCCGCGACGATGGATAAGGCTTCAACTCCTTCCGATACATGGTCGAGAATCAAGTGGGCTCGCGCCAGTGCATTAAGATCTTCCTGTGATGCTATGGCAAGAGGTAATTTCGTGGCTTTGTACGAGTTCAGGACATGATTGGCAAATCTCCACGCATCGGGGAGAACTGACTTCTTACTCTTGGGAATTACTTTCTGATTGTTGCGGCTATTGTAGACGACCGCTTGATCAGAGCCATTGAGCTCGGCAGGGTCATGAATGTGGTCCTTGTCATAATTGGTTGCAGTGATGTGGTCACGACCAACACCATTGTCCCAAGCCTCTTGTAATTTCCGAAACAGTTTCACGACTGGAACAAGCATATGTGCACTGCCCCGTACAACGTCACGATTGAGATCACTTTCGACTGTATACATCTCCCATAACTGGCGTGCATAAAACCCAAATCCACGGGCTGCAGCGATAGCGATGAACCGAGGTCGATCCACAACTGGTACAGGAGTCCCACGATAGATGATGTCACTGAGAATAATCCTGGCCATTCGGGTGTATCCTTTGTGCGAGGATTGCTCGCCCTGAACCTTGGGAGAGACGCCTGGATCAGCAAAATGGTCGAAAAGCCAAAATAATGCAGAATTTCGAGGCGGAGGATAATAATGGTGTTGGCGAATCGACGCAGAATGTAACTGCACATAAACATTGGCCGCAAGACCAATGAGTCTGAAGTTGTAGCATGCTTCATAGAACGCCAAAAGGTCGGCATGTGGAATCTCCAGTAGGTGTGACCCTTGGCGAAGAGGCGACGTTGTCGAAAGAAGGGTTCGGATCAGCTTGTAACATGTCCTCACTTCTTGTCTGGTAGGGGAACGCACCAGCACGTGCAATACTTCAAGACCAAGAAAGGCTGTAGCCTGTATATCCTCCCCGGACGTTCCCTGCGCTTGGAACCACCGAGGGTCCTGTAGTAAGTCCATTATAAGCTCTGCGGCTTTCATGTACCAGTTGAACTCTAGGCATCCTCTAACCAATGTGCTCGCCATCATAATTTTAAATGAACCACCTTCATCTTGGGCAAGCTGTTGTGCCAACTTTGGGACGTGACCAATGTGAACTATTCGCTGGAAAACGGTCAACGCTTCGGGGAATGACTCTTCCCCTCTCATGAGAATCTGGATTATCATCCGGTAGATCATCCAAATGATTTGTTCTGAAGCCAGCTTTGGTTGCTCTGAAAGGAATAATGCAGAGAGGGACGCGAGAGAAAAATGACAAAGCTCTGGGTGAGAGATTGCGGCGCAATAAATATTTTCCCACCCTTTTGGAGTCAAAGAAATATGCTGGGATTGATTCAAGCCTATTAAGACATTGAACAACTCAAGGGTCCACCGATGTGTTAGTACAGAGTGTTGCGCTCCAGGTGAGAGTATAGTTAAAGCGGCCGTGGCGAAACCCTCTGGGTCTGAATCTCGGGGGAAATGGACAAGGAGATCGCTTGCTAACATATTGATGATCTGCTGCAAATGGTACATTTGGGCTTCCTTCGCAAGCATGACATAGGCGTCTACAGTGAGCTCCTTTATTGATTGAGGATTGTCTCGACTAGAGAGGTAATAAGGGATTATATTTTGGGTAGGAAGTGATGCGGCAGGTCGTTTACTGTTGTTCGAGAGTAACGATGATTGCGTTTCGGAGGAATTGGGCCGGAACTGCCCACGTGGAAAGTTCTCCTTAAAAAAGATATCTCCAGGAGAGTTAATGGGACTCCGATAAAGAGCAATGTGTTTTCGAGATGATGCTTCGGCTGGGTAATAGCGAGCTGCATGATGGTGGTGAATGTTCGAGTCAAATCGATTCAATATACGGATAAATTGGCGCGAACTACATGCACCAAGTAACATGCAGTTACCTGTAGATCGCACTATCCTTCAGTTCCAGTCATTTAGAATCATAAAAACTTACAGCATTACGCTCTGAAGGGACAACAAGAATTTGATCCAGAAAAAGTTTTCTGTTTGTGCTCCGCTTCAATGTCCGCCCTGCTATGTGATTTGCGGATTGAATCGTCTCCAACGATTGGATGAAGACTCTGCATCCGTGTTACGTTGTCAAAAAATTTATTCTTGAAATCCGCTTAGATCTTTCGAGTGCTATGATTTGCCAAGGAGGGAAAATGAGAAAATATATGATATCTTGGGCCCGACTCGTTCATTCTAACTAAGTTGTTATCAAACTCTACTTGTTCGCTTAGATGCATACAAGACACAGTGTATGCATATCCATCATCTTCGAAAATCTTACTTGTTGGACTTACGTGATTCTTCCACGTCACTCCAGTCCCCTCGTATCAAAATCGCATCATTTCGAACACTTCTACTGGAGTCAACTCCTGTCTCCAAGCCACATCGGAGGAAGCACAGCGCGCTATTATGTTATGGTCAAGACTGATTTTGATATATTAACCTATCATTAAGTCGATGTTCCTATTCGTACGGACGTACCGACTCGGGCAACATATGATGGCCTGATTCAGACAATGCGGAGTAGGTGCTGAAGTGACCATGCTGCTCCCCATAATGCCATGGATATTTAACTCATTTAACTCATTCTGCAGAAACACGGTAAAGGTTTAAACGGGTAAGGACCGCTGAATGCATGGCTTTCTATTTTCTGCAGTTGAATCGCAGTCTCAAAAATGTTTATCAATATTTCCAATTCCAGCGAGAGGCATGATGTAATGATTCTCTCTTTCATCCGGGCCATGCACCGGTCTCTGTGGCATATCTTCGGATCTCTTGGACGAGCCTGGCTTTTAGCTGCACAACTCCGATCATCTTTCTCCACAAAAAAAATGGGCTCGTCAAAAGGGTGTTCGAGGACCCACATTCGGTCCAACTCTCTTTCGGAATTTTTAAATTAAATCGATGTATTTCAAGATTTAGAAGCAAGGATCTGCCACCTTTCAATGCGGTTTCACGGAGCCATCGCATGAAGATAGATTCGATGACTCGTGCGCCGTATCCATGCGTTTAAATGGTGGCATGGAAAGGCACAGTAAGTCAAATTCTTTTGGGTACAGCTCACAGTCAAAATTTTAATCAGATGCACATACAACAAGCCCAGCCCCTCTTATCTGATGATTATACATTGAATGTCTCCGTAACCTGGAGTCCTTTCGAGCTCTTTGCTGCCGGTCTTTTATTCTTTATGGCATATATTGATTTGTGGGTTGTCCTATTGGACTTCGTTCTCATTCGAATTATTCGATAAGTGTTTGGGATGTATTCCACAACAACACATGGATTCCACTCCTGCTTCAGAAGATAACATTGCTTCCATTGCATAATCTTGCACAACATTGATAATCAATTTCCTCTAATGGTCACCAGGCTGTGACTGCCTGGCGCGGAAACTCCGGGACAATCCTCTCTTGGGACTGCTGAAACCGAATTTGCCCCGAACATATGCGACTATTAATGAGTCCAGCTGTCGGCTAGATCTATCTGTGAAGAAATGACACTTAGCTGTATCCTCGACAACTGCTACTACATTTAACCGGACAATCCCATACTGCCATGGGTTTTCCTTCGGATTCTTTGCTGGCAAGATCGGGCGCGCCGAGTACTTCGCTATGTACGCGTTGCGTTGCACGATGTTTCCTGTCGTATCAGAATCAGAAGCTCTAGTCTAAAGCTGTACGCCCACTCGGTACCGATGTCGTTGATTTAGACTGGATAAACACATTGCCAGTACGTTTTTTTGTTATTTTTTTGTTGACGCCGATGGGTATAGTTGTAACTGACACTAAAGGACGCCAGCATCGTTATCAGTCCAACTCCATTGGACCCCTTAATTTCTACAGATGCTCGGAACATTGTCACTGACAATCAGCATTTTTTCTGACAAGTGACGAAGCAGACCAGTTCTACCGTTGATGCGGACTGAACGCACCAACATCACACAGGTCTGCCTCGTCATTTCAATATCACTTCAGTCAACGTCTGCGGCAAAGAGCTTCAATTTATTGTTTCCATCCTCTTCTAGCTGGATGGAACGGGCCATACAAAGTCGCTTATACTTCAAATAGGAATGTGCCTCCACGAAATACCATCTAGTCATCCATTTGTTACTATCGAGACCTGGGGTGGTATAATTACAGGATCGCCAAAACGTGCGGGATATTCATGCACCACCCTGCCTTGATTCTAGATCTGTGCTGGATGGTTTCAAATTCACCCAACGTCAAATCTGAACATCTAAGTTATCACTTATATATCACTTATCCCCTCCATATGTTACTGAACGCCCAGATAAGCCATCTACTCCGCTGTGTCGTGACGCAAGAGTAAGATTGCTGAAGTTTAGGATGCTGCTTTTGAACCTCACGACCCTATTACATTTGAATTATTGGAAAAGCCCTGATCAACGAACCAACGGTTTATTAAGTTTTACTTCTACTCTCCTCGACTACAGATTACATTATGCAAAGAATCGGAAGTGCTACGCACAACCGGCTTTTTTCAATAGACGAGGAACTGCATAAAGTGATAACAGACCTTTTGATTTCAAATTGGACATTAACAAGCTTTTGGCTTATTGATACTCCAGTTACCCTCTGGCAAAGAGGTTTGTAGTACTTGTACAGGGGTCTTTGGAAACATGAACAAGCTTGCACACTTTCTATATCATGGGCCTAACTCGCTTCTCTTTATTTCACGTCTTTTTCAACCGTTACAGTCGACCCTGAGGCAAGAAGGAAAGAAGAAAAGAGAAGCGTATGGAAAAGACACCTTTCCCCCCTGTGGTTATGTAGACAAACGTATCTATGCATCCTCACTTTTATTTCAATATGAGTTTGTCCGGAACATTACTCCAACTTATATTACAGTGATAGTTCCTCGCGGCCGCGGAACCAAATAATCCGTACTATTTTGTTGCTGTTAGTCTTATTATGGGAGCAGGTCAGTCACAACCTACTGATCGCCACCCTGCTCGAGGTTTGCATATATTGCGTGTCACACCTGGTTCTCCTGCATCCCAAACCGATCTCGAGGCGTTTTTCGATTTTGTTGTGGGTCTGGAAGGCAACCCTTTCTCATCCAATTTCGACACATCTGAGTTAGAAAGAATTGTCGAATCTAACGAGAATAAGCGACTCGACTTACTTGTGTGGAGCTCAAAAACTCAATTGACGCGCCGTGAGCTTGTGGCTACGTTCATTCTTCCTCCCACTTACCTTGCTTGAAGCTAGTCGTTCCGGTCACTCCGTCGCGAGTATGGTCATCTCAAGACGATAAGGGAGCGTCTTCTAGCCAACCTTCTCTTCTTGGATTAAGCATGCGATTGTGTGAACCTGAATTTGCCCTGGACAATGTCTGGCATGTCCTTGATGTCCTAGAGGGAAGCCCAGCAGAAAGTGCTGGCCTTGTGCCATATGGAGATTGGATAGTAGGTTGGTCAGGAGGCACGTTGCATGCTGAGGGTGATTTCTATGATGTAGTCGAAGCTGTGGGTTCTTTAACCTTTATACTTACTTCAACTTACATTCGCACAGCACGTGGAAAAGCCACTTCGAGTATACGTATACTCCTATGATTTTGAGTAAGTTGACAGAGTTGTTCCGTATTCTGCCGCTAATCATGCTTTAGCACTTTGAGAGAGGTGGTTTTGGTCCCAAATCGCCAGTGGGGTGGGGAAGGTCTCTTAGGTTGTGTGTTTGGGTGAGTCAATCATTTTGGTGTGCTAGACTTTTTGTTGAGCGTGTCAGGTTTGGTCTCCTGCATCGCATACCGGTCACAGAACCAGGTCAAAATAGAGATAACCTTTTATCTCCAAATCCATCTTCAGGAGACTATGAGGAACAGCAACTCTTTGTCCCAGCGGATGCACATGCCAACACTGTCTTCGATGTTCAAGGTCAAGGTTTTACTAATTATTACAATTAAACTTTACTGGAATGTGATCACAGACACCAATTCGCCTCAATGGCGTCCAGAGCAATTGACACCTCCGGATTTAAGCCAATCTCTCCCTACCTTTACTCCAAATGGCACGCAATCAGGTAAGGACGACCCTGCGCCAGAAGGGATCCATGGAGTGGAATCTAGTATATCAGTATATGCAGATCAGGGAGAGGATGGCGATGATGGAGGAGGAAGTTTAGAAGACACAACAGGCAGTATCACCAGCGTAGATTAAAACTCCCATTCTTTAGACAAGCTATTTCCTGTAGTAATTATATCGCTATGACCCGAAGACCCCTTTGCTCGCGGTGAGCTCGGCCCCAAGTTTATAGCCCAGGACCTGGGAACAATTCAACTAAGATCAACTTCTTCAGCATAGACGTTAGCACGCACCTTATCCCAATCGAGCTTCTGCCGGGTCAAGGGTAGAGTTCTTCTCAGGCCCTTGAAAGTTTTCTCCCCCATGTCATGATAGGTATCGTTTAGCGCGGCTTGGTGCTCCGATTCTCGTACTTCAATCAGTGCGACAATTTTTGATGCTGATGACGCGTTAAGGGAAGAAGTGACTGCGGGGGTAAGGTCGAAGGATGGGGTGTAGTTAGTAGAAAGTTGTACCTGGATTTGCCTTGTCAGGGCCACGTGGACTGGAGATGTTCCTAATATTCTTACATTTCCTTGCTCAAAATAGTGTACGTTGATTAAAACTTTACCAATCAACTTCGCCTCTTCGATGTCAACAATATATTCTGATCGCCATCGTCCAGACCTGTATCGTGTTGTCAGTCCGATGCATAGATGCAATTATTTATAGATATTAACCAGTAATTTAGCGGATTGTACTTGTTCGCAACAAACTGGATCACATAGCTGGTCGCAGAATTAGCGAAAACGGTAACTACACCCTCCTGGAAATGATCTGTGATGTATGCAATAGCTGCACTCTCCAATGCTGCTCTGATACTTCAATGTGTTAACGCTTCAGTGCCAAACCACCAAAACGTACCGAAATGGCTCCGCCGCTTCATCAGGTTCGTAAGGCTGTGAATCTGAAGCTTCCTGCACAGATGAACCATAGCATTCAAGTTGAGCCGATCCCGATGGATTCAGAGTTTGACGCACAAGTCTCAAATGGTCAAACTTGAAAGTGGTCTTGGAACGTGGGTCTCGAAATCGCTCATCCTCCCCTGCTACGCGACCTGCTTCACTGATGATCACCTACACGAAACCCACGAAACCCAGATAGTATTGAGAGCCTAAACGGACGAAAAAGGGAAATTATACATTACAACGTACCTGATGTTGTTGCTCTGGGACATCGACCGTCACAAATTGAGTAACATTGTATTCTTCCAATGCGGGTTGAATACCCTCCTGGAGAGAATCGTCATCGGAGATGATGTTGCGTACGTCTACAAAATGTCTTATCGTCGAAAGATCTTAAGATATAAGTGTTGTCATACCATTCAAAACATCATTGATTTCACCAGGAGGACTTTGGAGAAGGAATCTAGCAGCTGATGCCATACGGTCGTCCATTTTCAATGATGCGATTACGTAAACAGCCTCGCTTATATGTACTTAAATGTAAAACTGAGATTACTGGCCCCATTTCTCAGTATAAAATGTACGATATTGATGGCCATCATTTATAAAAGAGTATAGAACGTGACTTAATAATATCAAGTTAGACAACCTCATAATTACTGCTCTTCAATATAATCTGAGGATTGAATTGTTGCACGTTAGAGAAACTAACCAAGCTCTGAGAGTGTTAAACTAATTGGAGAAGGAAGTTGATACAGAAACTAAACCTACAACCTGCTTGATTGACTGCTTGTGTAAAAACTTGTCTTGTATTCCCGGTCCAGCGGTTTCTCATTATAAGTGTTGCAGCCAAATTGATATGCACTAACCGTTTTGAATATAAAAATGGGGGATAGATGGTTGACACGAGAGGAACGTAAAGTTCCTCACTTAACGAAGTCGATTCCTAAGAGTTAGCTAAAAGCTAGGAAACTCGAATGCTATCGCTTTCTGAGATATATTGAGCGATTGAAAATTGATCATTCATACGAGGACCAACCCGTCGAATTCTGAGCCGTTACCATGGTAGATCTAGATTGCTAGAGACAAGGGGGT
>QFEC01074420.1:0-16611 GCA_003316585.1 Gomphus bonarii | reverse complement strand
TTGCTCATCTCCCTCTTCCGCTCCTAAGTATTGAAGCTCTTGTTGTTGCTGACATTCATCCACTGCTTGGCTCCAACAACCTCAGGCACCAACTGAGCCCTGTCAAAAATACAGTGGCTTGGTGGATAGGTAGGTGCAACACACAAATGTTGAAGCCAATGCCACATCAGTCTTTGGCTCATTGGACCAAGCTGAACCACCCAAACCAAGGGCATGTTGTGCATGCACTTAACAGTATTATCTGAATCAATCATCTATCTGTTGTTATACTACTCTCACAGTCATGCCTCCACATACTAGAGCTATAGCATGAGTTGAACACAGTCAGCTCACCCCTACGGTCTTACAGCAAAGAGCATGAGGAATGTCCTCTACCCCACCTCTCCGCTTTGGTCATAACACTTTGCCCCAGTCACTCCATTCTCTCAGCTCCCCCTCATTATCTGCTCAAATCGAAGAGGTTATCGATGATGAACTGTATGAGCAACAAGGTGATGGTGAATATGAAAATAACCAGGAAAGGAGCGAACATGACTTGGCCAGGCCTCCTGAGGCCACCGAACCGGACGACCCTCCTATTCCACAATTTACTCCTCCTCCAAGGGCTGCTTCTCCTCCCAGAGGCACCCCTCAACCCACAAACAATCGGGACCTCCTCAATGCAAACTTGGAGCTAGGTAGGACCACCTGGCAGCAACACCAAGATGGTCAGACCACCCAAACTTGGGACCTGGACCCGTTCAACAGAGCTGACCTGAAGAAGCTCAAAAGCTTCATCTTTATGTGCAATATGAACTTCCGGATGTGACCAAATTCCTTTACTGACGATAGGCAGAAGGTCAATTACATGATCTCCTACCTGAAAGGGACCACTCTGGAATGTTTCGAGCCATATCTCACTGGAAATCCCCAAACCAAGCCAAGATGGGCCACCAACTTGGATGGCTTTCTTGACAAGTTACAAATCAACTTTGGTTCCTGGGACAAACAAGCCAAAACCAAGATTGCTCTCGAAAAATTAACTATGCACAAAAACCACAAGGCCACTCGGTTCTTCATGGAATTTTACCAACTTGCTGCATTTGTCAACTACAACAACAATGCCCTGCTTTGAAGGGCCTATATGGCCCTACCAAAGCAAGTCAAGGATGGCTTGGTCCATTTCAACAAGCCTCAGACACTGTACCAGCTCCAAAATGTCATTCAACATATCGAGGTAAGATACTGGGAGAGGAAGGCAGATCATGCCCAAGAGGGTCCTGCCAAGCCAAAAAAAGAAGGAAAATCAGACAAGCCCAAGTCCACTAACACAGAAAGGTCTGACAGCCCAAAAAAAGCCAAGGGTAAGGGCAAGGACAATTCTATGTCCCAGCTGAACCCACCCAAGTATGTAAACAAGCTCAGCAAGGACGGCAAGCTCCTTCCCAAGGAATGCCAATGACACATCAACAATAACCTTTGTCTCCTGTGTGGCACTGATAGTCACAAAGTTGCAGACTGCCTGAAATCAACTAAGGCACAAGCAACAACCACTCCTTCAACCCCCAAAGCAGCTACTGCCTTGGATACCAAAGCCAAAAGTTCGGCTAAGGTGACTGAGCCAAAAAAATAGTCCACAACTGTTTGGCTTCTGAGCACCCCAAGAGTTGCATTGACTAGGCTGGTGCTAGTAGTGAGGTTAAGCTCAATGCTTCCACTTTATTTAATCTGAACTCTTTAATAGTTTACTGGTCTTCCAATTCCATTCCTAATTCTTCTGATACCCCATTCAAATGCTTGATTGATTCAGGTTCCACTCACAGTTTTATAGAATCTACTTTCATATGAAATCATAGTATACCCACTTGTTCTATCTCTCCCATTCCTCTGAAATTATTTGATGGTAGTACGAACTTGGTCATTACTGAACTAGCAGAAATACCTATCTGCTTCCCCTCATGACACACACATTCTGTAGAATTTTATGTCACGTCATTAGATACATCTGTTTCGGTAGTTCTTGGACACAACTGGCTCACCCGATACAATCTGTTGATTGACTGGGTACTGGGCAGTATTACATTCTGAACCACCTCTATGGAGTCTATGGACATCCTGATGGCATTGGCCGAGCCAGCTCGCACTGCCTCACCCTCACCCAAGTCTGGATCCACCCGAAAGCTGGAAGCTCTGCATATAGCCCTAGTTAATGCAGCTGCATTTGTGCATGCTTGCAAGCTAGAAGGTTTGCAAGTTTTTTGGCTAGACCTCTCAGCCATCAATGCTCCTTTGGCTTGGTTGGCTAAGGTCCCTTCCCCTCTGTCTGTTTTGGTTGACCTAGAAAACGTCCTAGAAGAATATCATGACTTCACGGATGTCTTCAGCAAAGCAAAAGCTGAGACTCTAGGACCACATAGACCCTACGATTTCAAGATCACCCTGGAAGATGGCACAAAGGTGCTTCATCCACCTCTGTATTCCCTGTCAAAATCAGAACTAGAAGCTCTCCACACGTTTCTAGATGAACATCTGAATATGGGATTTATCTGGTCCTCTATGTCTTCATATGGCACACCGATCCTGTTTGTCCGTAAAAAGGATGGCTCGCTTTGGCTATGTGTTGACTTCTGGGCACTCAACAAAGTAACAAAGAAAGATTGCTACCCACTCCCACTCATTTTGGATCTTTTGGACACTCCTCGCAAGGCTCAAATATATTCTATAATCAATCTTTGGCATGTGTTCCATTTAATCTGAATTGTCGAAGGCAATGAGTGGAAGATGGCATTCAAGACTCGCTATGGGTCATATGAATGGCTGGTCATGCCTTTTGGCCTGTCCAACGCACCTGCGGCTTTTCAAAGGTTTATGAATGACATCCTCGGTGACCTATTAGATCATTGCACAGTCGCATATATTGACGATATATTGGTCTATTCTGACACTATCAAACAGTACCAGGAACTCGTCCGTGAATTATTATGATGACTTAGAAAACACAGCCTATATGGTAAAGCTAGCAAATGTGAATGGCACAAAAATTCAGTTGAATTCCTCGGTTATATCCTCCGAACCAATGGACTCACTATGGCTGAAGAAAAATTCAAAACTATCCATGAATGGCCCGAACCGAGAAAAGTCAAAGATGTTCAGTTCTTCCTTGGCTTTGCTAACTTTTATCATCATTTTATTTTCAAATACTCAGACATCACCATACCCCTCACTCACCTAACTCGTAAGGGTGCACCCTGGGCGTGGACCAAAGACTGTCAAAAGTCTTTCGACTTCCTCAAGGCTGCCTTTACCTAAGCACCCATCTTTACACATTGGGAACCTGACCGAACTATAGTCGTGGAGACTGATGCTTCCAATTATACTCTTGCAGCTATCCTTTCCATCATTAACTCTGAAGGTGAAATTCATCCAGTAGCCTTTCACTCTCAAACTTTTTCAGGTCCAGAGCTCAATTACAATGTGCATGATAAAGAGTTGTTAGCAATCTTTGAGGCTTTCAAACATTGGCGATACTATCTGGAAGGCTCAGCTGAACCAGTAGACGTTGTCACCAACTATAAAAACCTTGAGAGTATTTTTCTACCACTAAAGTATTGACCCATTGGCAGGCTCGTTGGTCCGAATACCTATCTCAATTCAACCTCACCATACAGTTCCATCCCGGTAAGCTTGGTACTAAACCCAATGCTTTAACTACATGTTGGGATGTCTACCTAAAGAGGGAGGTAGTGACTATTGAACTATCAACCCACAAAACCTTTGGCCAATCTTCACATCTTCACAACTAGTAGAATCACTTTGAGTGACTCAACTCATCATCCTGGCTCTTTGAGCAAGCATCATCATGGACTCCAAGACACTTCATTCTGATATCCTATCCGCACTTCCCACAGATCCCATAGCATTGCAACATCTTGGTCCAGACCCAAAACTGAACCCAAGGTGGATGCAAACAGAAGATGGATTTCTTTGACTGGACAACCATATATACGTACCCAAAACCAACAATCTCAGACTATGAGTACTTCAATATAAACATGATCATGTACTCTCGGGTCATTTTGGTCAAAACAAGACGTTGGCTCTCATTTGCCAAGAATATACTTGGCTGGGCCTCTGTACTTTGGTCGTCGATTTCTGCAAGTCTTACACCACATGTATGCATTCCAAATCACAGCGACACAAACCCTACAGCTTTCTGAAGCAATCACTGATCCCAGAATGACCATGGAATTCAATTTCAATGGATTTCATTGAACAACTTCCTCCATCCTCGGGATTCACTTCTATTCTGGTAATAGTCTGTAGACTCACTAAACAAAGTATTTTTATTCCTATGGTTGACATGATTACCTCAGCTGAACAAGCGAAACTGTTTGTGCTCCATGTCTTTTCGAAGCATGGCTTACCAAGTCATGTAACATCTGACCAAGGAAGTGAATTTGTTTCTCACTTCTTCAGGTCACTCAGTAAAGCCCTTGACATGCACTTACACTTCACCTCAGGTTATCATCCTGAAGCCGACAGTCAAACCAAACATGTAAACCAAACCATGGAACAATATCTACGAGTCTACTGCAACTATCAACAGGACAACTGGTCCAAACTGTTGCCACTAGCCGAATTCGCTTACAACAATGCCCTGAACACTACTATTGGCATCTCTCCCTTATTCACTAATAAGGGACATCACCCAAACCTCACAGTTCACCCCAAATGAGACCTCGCATCCTCTTGAGCTTGTGAGTTTGCTGTTGACTTAGGCCAACTTCATGAAGCCCTGAAAGAGCAAATCAGCCATGCTCAATCTCAATATCAGACATCGGCCAATTCTCAGCAACTCCCCACTCCTGAATTCACGATTGGTTGCTCTGCTTTTGTTAAAGCCCAATTCTTCCACACTACCCAGCTGACAAAGAAGCTTGCCAAAAAATATCTTGGTCCCTTTGAAGTCATAGCCAAAGCCAGTGGTTGTTCCTACATTCTTCGGCTGCCTGATAACATGGGGGCAATACACCTGGTCTTCCATGTCTCAATGCTCAAACCTGCTACTCCTAATGTTATACCAAACTGAGTCCAGGATCCTCCTCTGCCTATTGAAATTGAAGGTGAAATTGAGTACGAGATAGCTGAAATTCTTGATTCCAAGGTAGACTGACGCTGAAGACCTTGTAACCTCCTTTACCTGGTCCACTGGGCTGGTTATGAAGGCACTGATGAAGAGACATCATGGATTCTTGCTACCAAATGCAGTCATGTGCCTGAGATCGTTGCCAAATTTCACTCTGCCTACCCTGCTAAGCCAGAACCATGGTCCCCTTGATATGATTCAGTTTTCTTCTATCTGTTTTTACTCATGATCTATTTTCTTAGTTATTTATGGTCAATCTATATACAAATCCTTTCTACAAAACATTTCCCTATCTTTCTCAACCGAGACATACCCAAACCTCAATACTTCTCACTTGTCATTTTTCTTACATCCCACTTTCACTCTTATGTTCGGCTCAGTTTGCTTCATTCAGTTTTCAATCATTTTATACATTTTCAAGTTTTTTTATATATTTTTCTTATTTTACATTCTATTTACTCCATAGTCTCCTCATCCTTGTCCTCCTCTCCATCCCCATCTTCTTCACCCTTATCCTCCTCATCACTCCAGACTGAACTGACCCCATGCCCCTGGAGCGAGGCCACTTGGCTGATAGACTCAGCCATTAACTCCAAGGCCAACGCCTGTCACTCAGCTGCCTCTGCCTGCCTCTTGCTCGCTACCACTTGCCTCTCATACAGGCCAGTGATAGTCTCCATGCAGGAGACCAACCAGCCAAGGAATGAGGGCCCCTTCTCAGGCACCTCAACCGACAACCAGCCCATGCTGGGCTTCACCCCTGCTCTCAGCCACTTTACCTTCAGCCGCTCTTCCTCCTCATTGGAGTCTGAGATGACCTTGCAACTCCTCTTCTTGCCCTCTGCTAGAGAGCAGTGCACCTTCCTTGACTTGTACTGGGCACAGGTTACACCCATACCCAACCCTACACACTCCTCTTCATGCATCTTGCAGGCATTACACGGCCCCTCAGTCTTCTCCTGAGGCTTGGCTGCCTTTGCTTTACCCTAAAAGAAACACAAAAAAAAAAATAAGTCAAAATTAACCAAGGTACAACCATGCACCTTGGGCACCCTCACTGCCCCCACACCCTTACTTGGCCCCACCTCAGCATTCTGTGCCTGCCTCAGGACCACCCTCTTCGATGTCTCATGCACCTTCTGTGCATGAGTGGTGTGGCTCACTTCTGCTGGATCTGCCAGAGTCGCCACTGGTTCTTCTGGGGTTGTTAGAGCAGCCCCCGCTGCTGGTGCTTTGGCTGCCTTGTCTGTAGCCTCAGCCGGTGGGTCTACTGTGGCCGTCTCCTGAGCCTTCTTGGCTTGCTCATGCTCTTCCCACTCCTCCCACTCCTTCCTCACCTGTCACTCACTCTCCTCCTCCTCCAACCTTTTCCTCAGCTCCCTGTTCTTCCGCTCCTCCTCCTCCTTGACCTCCGTCTGCTTACACACCCACTCCTCAGCCTCTTCCTGCTCTCATCACTCGGCTTCTTCACATTCCTTGTGAAGCTTCTCTTTGCATTCTTGTTGCCATTTTACATGGCATTCTTCAAGCTGGCGGATTTCTTTGTTGGTGTCATAACCCATGGGCAGGAATAACGGGGTGTGGCTTGGAATGATGGTGGGGGCGGTGGTGGTTGGAAGAAGAAGACACATCGAGAGCAATAGCCACCAACAATCTGTTACATCCAATAGGTGTTCAAAACCTTAATAGGATCAAAATCCACTTACCAGCTTCATGAACTCAGCCGTTAAGAGGGAGGTACTGTCAAAGTACAATCAACTGAGCCTCAGTTTGCTCAGTTGCAACAACCAAGGTCCTTCCATTAATCCTTGACTTACAAGCCTTAGGATCACATTCGGCTCAGTTTGGTTACATTCTACTTCACTCCATTTTATCCTTTTCATTTATTCACTTCACCTCTCTTACCTCGGTTCATGTACGGGAATGTATGCCCACCTTCATTCTTTCTAGTACTTTCACTCCACATATCTTCATTCTAGTTTCCATGTTTAAGGCAACCCTGTTGCATATCTTAAATGTTTCTCTTTTCCTATATAAGCTACCCATCATCTGTATGTATTCTCCATTCAGATAATCGACTTAGTTAGACATATGTCCTCTAGTTCTTAAGCCCCTTTGTCCATCTGCTTGGTTCCAACAACCTTGGGCACCAACTGAGCCTCATCCAAAATATAGTGGCTCAACGGATAGATAGGCCCAACGCATGAATGTTGAAGCCAATGCCACATCAGTCTTTGGCTCATTGGACTGAGCCAAACCACCCAAACCAAGGGCGTGTTGTACACACACTTAACAGTACTTTAATATAAACATGATCATATACTCTCAGGTCACTTTAGTCAAAACAAGATGCTGGCTCTCATTTGCCAAGAATATACTTTGCTGGGCCTCTGAACTTCAGTCATTGATTCTGCAAGTCCTGCACCACATGTATGCATTCCAAATCACAGCAACACAAACCCTACAGCTTTCTGAAGCAACTACCAATCCCAGATGACCATGGAATTCAATTTCAATGGATTTCATCAAACAACTCCCTCTGTCCTCAGGATTCACTTCTATTCTGGTAATAGTCTGCAGACTTACTAAACAAAGTATTTTTATTCCTACAGTTGACATGATTACCTTGGCCAAACTAGCAAAACTGTTTGTGCTTCATGTCTTTTCAAAGCATGGCGTACTGAGTCACATAACATCTGACCAAGGAAGTGAATTTGTGTCTCACTTCTTCAGGTCACTTGGTAAAGCTCTCAACATGCACTTACACTTCACTTTGGATTACCATCCCAAAGCCAAAGGTCAAACTGAACATGTAAACCAAACCCTGGAACAATATCTACGAGTCTACTGCAACTATCAACAGGACAACTGGTCTGAACTGTTACCACTAGCCGAATTTGCTTACAATAATGCCCTGAATGCAACTACTGGCATCTCTCCCTTTTTTGCTAATAAGGGACATCATCCAAACCTCACAGTTCACCCTGAATGAGACCTCACATCCTCCTGAGCTCATGAGTTTGCTGTCAATTTAGGCCAACTTCATGAAGCCCTGAAAGAGCAAATCAGTCACACTCAATCTTGGTATCAGACATCAGCTGATTCTTAGCAACTCCCTGCTCCCAAATTCATGATTGATTCCTCTGCTTTTGTCAAAGCCCAATTCTTCTGAACTACTCGGCCAACAAAGAAGCTTGCTGAAAAATATCTCGGTCCCTTCGAAGTCATTGCCAAAGCTGGTAGGCATTCCTACATTCTTCGGTTGCCTGACAACATGCAGGCAGTACACCCAGTCTTCCATGTCTCAATGCTCAAACCTGCTACTCCTAATGTTATACCAATCCGAGTGCAGGATCCCCCTTCATCTGTCAAAATCAATGGCAAAATCGAGTACGAGATAGCCAAAATTCTTGGTTCAAAGGTAGACCAATGCCAAGGACCCTGTAACCTCCTTTACCTGGTCTGCTGGGCTGGTTATGAAGGCACTGATGAAGAGACATCATGGATGCTCACTACTGAACTCGGTCATGCACCCAAGATTGTCGCTGAATTTCACTCTGCCTACCTGCTAAGCCAGGCCCATGGTCCCCCTGATATGATTCAGGCTTTTCTCTTTTATCTGTTTTACTCGTGGTCTAATTTCTTAGCTATCTATGGTCATTCTATGTACAAGCTTCCTTAACTACTCTGCATAACCCACATCTCTCAATCTTTTTCATTCCTCTTACCAAGTTACATTCACCTGAGCCAAGACCTACCCAAACCTCAGCCCATCTCAATTGTCTCTTTCAGACTTTTCTCTTAGTTCTCTTACTGTTTCTGTTTCGCTTCACTTTTGGTTTGGTTCACTTAAAATTGCCAAAATAAAATAAAATTTATACATCTTCTATTTCTACTCTTCTACTCATCTTCTTGTTCCTTTTCCCCTCCTCCATCCTTGTCCACTTCCTCCTCTGTTGGACCCAAACCCAAACCCAAACCTGAACTGAAGTGCACTGCTTGGATGCTGGCTAACTGGTCTACTGACCCAGCTAGAAGCTCAAGCGCACCAGCTTGTTGCTCTGAGGCATCCACCTGCCTCTCATAATGCCTGTTGAAGGCTTCCAGTGCCAAAGCGAGCTGGTCCAAGACCACACTCGCCCACACCAGCACATCAACTGAGACTGGCCCCATGCTTGGTCTCACTCCTACCCTTGGCCGCTTCTCCCTCAGCCCCTCTGCCTCACTCGCTGCCTCATTGGAGTCATCAATATGACTCCAGCCCCTCTTGTGACCCACAGAAAGGTCGCACTTGACCTTGCACAACTTGCACTGTATGCAAGCCATGCCAGCCTCAGGCACGACACACAGGTTAGCCCGCTTCCTGCAATTGTCACAGGGGGCACCCATCGGTTTGGCTCACCCTGCAAGCCCCACCTCTTTTGACTTAAAAAAAAAAAATCAGTAAAAAATTTTTAACAAAAAAAATAATGGCAGACTTACCTTTGGCGGTCACCTGCACTTCGGCTTTGGCACCATCTCAGTACCCTTGCCTGAGGTGCTCAGGCTCACCACCTCCTTCTCCTTCCCCTTGTCCTGCTTTGGGGGAGCTGCACTGTGGACCTTCTTCTTTAGGTCCAGGTTCTTCTGCATGTTCTTGTGCATGTGCTCTGCCTTGGCTGCCTTCTTTGCCTTGGCCTCAGCAGCAGCCTTCATGGCCACCTCCTTCTCTTCCCACTCCTTCTGCTCCACCCTCTTCCTCTCCTCCTCAGCCTCTGCCTGCTTGTGGAGCTATTCCCACTCTACCTTCTCATGCTGATGCTGCTCCGCCTCTTTGCATTCTCTCTGGGCTCTTTCATCCTGCTTGCACTGGCATTGTTGCTTCCACACCTCAAACTGGCACTCTTCTTCATCCATATCATACCTCATCAGTAGGAATAATGGGATGTGGGACGGAATGATGGCAGGGGTGAAGGTGGTTGGTGGAAGAAGATGTGTCAGGAAATTTTAGGCCCCAAACAATTCGCTTACCTCAGATAGGTGTCCGAAACCTTAATGGTTCAAACTCCGCTTACCAGCTTCATGGGTTCAGCCATTAAGAGGGAGGTACTGTCAAAGTATGATCTACCGAGCCTCAGTTCCCTTGGTCTTACCAACTGAAGTCCAACTGATCATATTACAAGCTACAGACTTCCAGGTCTTACAAGTATTAATTTGGTTCACCTTGCCTTGGCTCAGTATATCACACATTACTATATTCTTTATTACTCGCTTGCTTCGCTTTGGTATCCTTTGGTACATATATGGGCATGTATGCCCGCCTTTTCATATATTACTATTCTTACCCCCCATACTTTACATTCTTGTTTCCATGCCTTGTGCAACATTGTTGCATATCTTATGGCACCCCATTCTCTATATAAGTAACTAGCTTTCATGTAAGTATTCTCCATTCAGATTATTGACTAAGTTAGACATACATTACCAGCACTTAAGTTAATAGTCCAACTGTCTGGTACCAAGCATCTTAGACCCCTACCGAACGTCAGTCCAAAATCCAGTGGCATGGGCAGGAGGATTGGTGCAACACAAGAATGTTGAAGCCAACGCCACATCTGAACATTGGCTCATTGGACCGAGCCAAACCACCCAAAACAAGAGCGTGTATGCATACACTTAACACTATACTGGGATGCAGGGGTGCTAAATGAGAGACAGAGTCCTGTGGAACTATAGAACATACTAGAAGATGATGTGGAAGGTAATAGAAGGAGTGACGTAGAAGTTTGTGTATCAGATTGATTATGTGGGAGAAAAGATGGAGATGGAGTATGGAGTATGCAGAGGTTATGTGGAGGTTGTCCATGGCATGGAGTATGACAGAGGATAGAGATCTGTCTAGAGGGCTGAGATCGATCTGGAGGAGTGCGGAGATGAATGATAAATGGGCACTAGGGGTGGATATTTGTCAGAGGGATTCTAGGATCTAACAGTACCTCCCCATTAAAGGCTGAGCCTTGAGGCTGCGGTCATTAAGACGGAAGTTGCCATGGGAAAGTAGGTTAGCGCTTTGATGGAGTAGGTATATAAGGACATAGCATTTCTGGATTTGTTCAAGTACACTCATTACCCTAAGTCTACCCAACATGAGCGACTTAGACCAAATCACAACCCAAATCTGTGTGCTCACAGAGCAGTTCAATGCAGGGGTGGCAAAGAAGGTGACGGAGGTGGAGGTGGAGCACCAGCGGAAGGTGGAGGTGGAGGCAGAATGCCTAAGAAAAGCAGAGGAAGAGGCGGAGCTCCTGAGGAAAGCAAAGGAGGAGAAAAAGGTGCAGGAGGAGGCAGAGTTCCTGAGAAAAGTGGAGGAGGAGTGGAAGGCAGAGGAGGAGGTGGAGAGAGTATGCCTTGAAAAACGCAAGGCGGAGGAGTGGGCAGCCCATGAGGCTGCATGCCTTGTGGAGGCTAGTGGTTCAGTTGGGGACCAAAACACAAGTACAGAGATTGTCTCTCCAGAAGAACTCCAGGTGAGGGAGCTCTGTGAAGTCAAGGAGGTGGAGCAGAGGTAACATCAGGAGTCATTCTTGGCAGATGAGGAAAAGAAGCAGTGCCAGCAGGAGCAGGCAACCCTGTGGAATGCCCACAATGCCTGGCTGAGTGAGTAGGCCAGGGATGCGAGGGAGGGGGGATGACAGGTGGGTGTTGGACCTTTTGAGGCCACCCATCTGTCATACATCATTAACAACCCTGACACATATCAGGTGGGGGGGGTGGAGGTCCATGTGAAATGCAAGGAGTATCAGAGGCGCGGGGGAGAGTGTGAGTGGCCGTCTGTAAGAAGGGGCACATCTTGCTCCCACTGCATGGAGCACAAAATCAAGTGGGTTCCAGTGGTTGCAGACCCAGAGGGTTTGCAAACAGTGGGAGACTTGGGAGAGGGACCCAGAGTGAGTGGCTCTGATGTATCACGTGGGAAGCATAAGGTACAGGTGGAGTCTGAAAAGCTGGAGGTCTTGCAGCCCAAGAGATGGAAGGTGGAGGTGTCGCTATGGTTTGGCATAGACTCTTGGATGGAGGAGATGGGTCTGTTGATATGGACATTAGCGGTGGGGGTGACAAAAATCACTGCAGAGTTCCAGCAGTTTCATTGTTGAAATGGGGGTTGACAAATTTTCAGTTAGGTTTCCTGTAAGTATATTCTTTTTTGGGTGTGATGTGAATGGTAAAAACCCAAAATGGGGGGACAAAATAGATTCAAAAAGAACTGATTTAAGAGAATTTAAATTGAATTTATCAATAGGAAAAGTATGGAGATATTCCAAAACTACTCTGAATGATTATACTGCTGGGTTTGCCTCTGCTTTAGGTGCTGTCCTGGGAAACCGGTCTGGGTGCCAAAGTGCTGGTTCAGCGAATTGTGAGTCTTACACAACTCAGAATAATATGAAAAATATATAGAAATGAAGTAGAAATGTGTGTGAATGTAGCTGTGGTCTCCTGTCAAAGTACAATCTACCGAGCCTCGGCTCACTCGGCTGCAGCAACCGAGGTCTGTTACTTACAAGTCTTAGGATCACATTCGGCTCAGTTCAGTTACATTCTACTTTACTCCATTCTATCCTTTTCGCTTCGCTTCAGTACCCTTCGGTACATATACAGGCATGTATACCCGTCTTCATTCTTTCTAGCACATTCACCCCACATATCTTAATTATAGTCTCCATGTCTCATGTGACCCTGTTGCATATCTGAGACATGTCTCTTTTCCTATATAAGCTACCCATTACCTGTATGTATTCTTCATTCAGATAATCGACTTAGTTAGACATACGTCCTCTAGTTCTTAAACCCCTTCATCCACTGCTCAGTTTGGCACCCTTGGTCTCTAACCGAGTCTTGTCTGAAATATAGTGGCTCAGTGGATAGATAGGCGCAATGCAAGAATGTTGAAGCCAACACCACGTCAGTCTTCAGCTCATTGGACTGAGCCGAACCACCTGAACTAACATGGACAGGTCTGACAGCCCAAAAAAACCCAAGGGTAAGGGCAAGGACAATTCTATGTCCCAGTCGAACCCGCCCGAGTATGCGAACAAGCTCGGTAAGGACAGCAAGCTCCTTCCCAAGGAACGTCAGCGATGCATCGACAACAACCTTTGTCTCTTGTGTGGCGCCGACAGTCACAAAGTCGCAGACTGCCCGAAATCAACTAGGGCACAAGCAATGACCACTCCTTTAACCCCCAAGGCAGCTACTGCCTTGGACACCAAAGCCGAAAGTTCAGCTAAGGCGACCGAGCCAAAAAAATAGTCCACAACTCTTTGGCCTCTGAGCACCCTGAGAGTTACGTTGACTCGGCTGGTGCTAGTAGTGAGGTTAAGCTCAATGCTTCCGCTTTATTTAATCTGAACTCCCTAATAGTTTACTTATCTTCCAATTCTGTTCCTAACTCTTCTGATACCCCATTCAAATGCTTGATTGATTCAGGATCCACTCACAGTTTTATTGAATCCACTTTCATTTGAAATCACAGTATACCTACTCTTTCAATCCCTCCCATTCCTCTGAAATTATTCGATGGTAGTACAAACTCAGTTATTACCGAACTAGTAGAAATACCTATCCACTTCCCCTCAGGACACACACATTCTGTAGAATTTTATGTCACATTATTAGATACATCCATTTCAGTAGTTCTCGGACACAACTGGCTCACCCGATACAATCCGTTGATTGACTGGTTACTGGGCAGTATTACATTCCAAACCGCCTCTATGGAGTCTATGGATGTCCCAACGGCATCAGCCAAGCCAGCTCGCACTGCCTCGCCCTTGCCTGAGTCTGGATCCACCCGAAAGCTGGAAGCACTGCATATAGCCCTGGTTAATGCAGCCATGTTCACGCGTGCTTGCAAACTAGAAGGTTTGCAGGTTTTTTGGCTAGACCTCTCAGCCATCAACGCTCCTTCAGCTCGGTCGGCTAAGGTCCCCTCCGCTCCATCCGTTTTGGTCGACCTAGAAAACGTCCCAGAAGAATACCATGACTTTGCGGATGTCTTCAGTAAAACAAAAGCTGAGACTCTAGGACCACATCGACCTTATGACCTCAATATCACTCTGGAAGATGGTGCCAAGATGCCTCATCCACCTCTGTACTCCCTGTTAAAATCAGAACTAGAAGCTCTCCGTGTGTTTTTAGATGAACATCTGAACATGGGATTTATCTGGTCCTCTACGTCTTCATATGGCGCACCGATCCTGTTCGTCCGTAAAAAAGACGGCTCGCTTCGGCTATGTGTCAACTTTCGGGCACTTAACAAAGTAACCAAGAAAGATCGCTACCCGCTCCCGCTCATCTCAGATCTTTTGGACACCCCTCGCAAAGCTCGAATATACTCTAAAATCAATCTTTGACATGTGTTCCATTTAATCCAAATCACTGAAGGTGATGAGTGGAAAATGGCATTCAAGACTTGCTACGGGTCATACAAATGGTTGGTCATGCCTTTCGGCTTGTCCAATGCATCTGCGGCTTTTCAAAGGTTTATGAATGACATCCTCAGTGACCTATTAGATCATTGCATGGTTGCATATATTGACGATATATTGGTGTACTCTGACACTATCGAACAGCACTGAGAACATATCTGTGAATTATTACAATGGCTCAGAAAACATAACCTATATGCTAAAGCTAGCAAATGCAAATGGCACAAAAATTCAGTCAAATTCCTTGGTTATATCCTCCAAACCGACGGACTCACTATGGCTGAAGAAAAAGTCAAAACCATCCGCGAATGGCCTGAACCGAGAAAAGTCAAAGATGTTCAGTCCTTCCTCGGCTTCGCTAACTTTTATCGTCGTTTTATTTTCAATTACTCAGACATCACTATACCCCTCACTAGGCTAACCCGCAAGGGCGCACCCTGGGCATGGACCAAAGACTGTCAAAAGTCTTTTGACTTCCTCAAGGCTGCCTTTACCTCAGCACCCATCCTTATGCATTGGGAACCCGACCAAACTATAGTTGTGGAAACCAACGCCTCGGATTATGCTCTCGCAGCTATCCTTTCCATCATAAACTCTGAAGGTGAAATTCATCCAGTAGCCTTTCACTCTCGAACCTTTTCAGGTCCAGAGCTCAATTACAATGTGCATGACAAAGAGCTGTTAGCAATCTTCGAGGCTTTCAAACATTGGCGACACTATCTGGAAGGCTTGGCCGAACCAGTAGACGTCATTACCAACCACAAAAACCTTGAGTACTTTTCTACCACTAAAGTGTTGACCCGCTGGCAGGCTTGATGGTCCAAATACCTATCCCAATTCAACCTCACCATACGGTTCCGTCCCGGTAAGCTTGGTACTAAACCAGATGCTTTAACTAGATGTTGGGACATCTACCTAAAAGAGGGAGGTAGCGACTACGGAACTATCAACCCGCAAAACCTTCGGCCAATCTTCACATCCTCGCAACTCGTAGAATCACTTCACGCGACTCAACTCATCATCCCAGCTCTTCAAGCAAGCGCATCATCATGGACTCTGAGACACTTCATTCCGATATCCTATCCGCACTTCCCACAGATCCCATAGCATTGCAACATCTCGGTCCGGACCTGAAGCTGAACCTGAGGTGGATGCAAACAGAAGATGGATTTCTTCAACTGGACAACCGCATATACATACCCAAAACCAACAATCTCAGACTACAAGTACTTCAGTATAAACATGATCACGTACTCTCGGGTCACTTTGGTCAAAACAAGATGTTGGCTCTCATTCGCCGAGAATATACTTGGCCAGGCTTCCATACTTCGGTCGTCGATTTCTGCAAGTCTTGCACCACATGTATGCGTTCCAAATCACAGCGACACAAACCTTACGGCTTTCTGAAGCAACTACCAATCCCAGAACAACCATGGAATTCAATTTCAATGGATTTCATCAAACAACTTCCTCCATCCTCGGGATTCACTTCTATTCTGGTAATAGTCTGCAGACTCACTAAACAAAGTATTTTTATTCCTACGGTTGACATGATTACCTCAGCCCAACTAGCGAAACTGTTTGTGCTTCATGTCTTTTCGAAGCATGGTGTACCGAGCCATGTAACATCCGACCGAGGAAGCAAATTTGTTTCTCACTTCTTCAGGTCACTTGGTAAAGCCCTTGACATGCACTTACACTTCACCTCAGGCTATCATCCTGAAGCCGATGGTCAAACTGAACGTGTAAATCAAACACTGGAACAATATTTACGAGTCTATTGCAACTATCAACAGGACAACTGGTCTGAACTATTACCGCTAGCCGAATTCACTTACAATAATGCCCTGAACACTACTACTGGCATCTCTCCCTTCTTCACTAATAAGGGACATCACCCGAACCTCACAGTTTACACTGAACGAGACCTTGCATCCTCTTGAGTTTGCAAGTTTGCTGTTGACTTAGGCCAACTTCATGAAGCCCTGAAAGAGCAAATCAGTCACGCTCAATCTTGCT
>QFEC01074419.1:0-11738 GCA_003316585.1 Gomphus bonarii | reverse complement strand
GCCAGGAGCCAAGACTCAAGGTGGGAGCTGAGGACCAAGGAAGGCCAAGAAGAGATCCACCCAACCCAAGGCCAAGTCACTTAGGCTTAGGAGAGATACCTCAGTTTGGGCTAGCATCCTTAAGGGCTGAGTGCCCAAACCTTGGCTCAGGTCCTGGGAAATTCACTCCAGGGATGTCAGGTATTTATAGAATGGATGTGCATACCTTTGGGCCCAAGAGAGGGGTAAGGTATGTTGAGGAAGTAGAGCACAGGCAATGTGTATATAGATCAGATGGCCCACTAGCAAGGGACCCTAAGTTTTCCTCTTAGGATTTCCCCCTTGCTAGGTGAGACCCCCTTTACTGTACATAAGATGATCTTTAGCTTAGGATTTCCCCCTTGCTAGTGCTGCATGACATTCCATAAGTGCAACAGGGGTTGCCCTTACACAGATAAATGTGGACACATTCCACTTCAAAATAGAATATTCAACATTTTCTACCTTGCTCATCTTGAATGACCACTTAATTGATTGAAGGCATCTCACAATGATACTCTTGCTTCCATCCTGGCCTTCCCCTAGGTAGGGCTGTTGGAAAAGCAGTGCCAATAATGCTTAACCAATCTCCTGGTCAACCAATAGTTGCTATGCAACTAGGACAACGAGCATGGTCACTAGATATTCCCTATTGTCTTCCTTTTTGTTGTTTAACACTCTTTGTATTATCTTATTGTCTTCACTGTCACTATTGTACTCTATATATGGACAAGACAATTATGACCTCATAGTTTAAATACCTACTGCTTGTATGAGACTCCTTAGACTCACTTCTAACTCATCTCTTAGGTATAGTATTATTATATGATCAAATAGATTTGTTTCTAACTTGTCTCTTAGCCAGCGATCTACCCTCAAAGACTGCTGCTCCACCAAAGGCGAGCCAGAGCCCAAAACCTTAAGAGTGGGAAGTATTGCGGTATGTGATCTGCGTAGTATTGAATATTTAATGATTGAATATAATATTTAATGGAAGGAGAAAAAGAAATTGTATTAATATAATAACTCGAAAATAATGTGATAGATTAGGTTAGATATAATACTGGTAGATCCGGAGGTACCGGATGGATCATTACACGGATAAGTCATCTTGGGGACATATTCGGGCATACATACCTGGCCCAGAAACATTGTAAAACATACTAGAATTTGTAACATAGCCATAGCTAGGGTATATAAAGCTTCAGAAGAAAGAGTAAAAATACAGAACTTTTAATTCACATACCCGAGTGTCTAGTATTCTACAGCTGCTGCCCAATTACATGAATGTGACTTCATTTGCAGAAGACACACTTAAGGTAATCTGCCTGGATCCGAAAAGCATAAGTATTTTGCCAATATGGGAGTGCCCTCGACCGACAGATTGTCGAGAATTTTGTTGAATTGCCGGAGAGCAGAGGCTTCGTTGGTTGTAACTAACAAATTCAAGCTGAGAACTTGCTTTGCTACAACGATGCTGCCTACACCAGAAACGGGTCGCTGGTGCTCACGAGGTCCCCATAAAGGGCTTGAAACACCTGGCAGACTATTCACAATATACTTGGGTTTATAGTGCTACCGGAAAGGATTAACTTCTGAAGCGCCAACCGCATGCACCTGCTTGGGCCAAAATGAGACGTATGATGGGTATGTAGATACCGATAGATAGTTCAAATTCATAGTATGATGTCCGGGTCAGCTCACTATCTCGCTTGTAACAATTCGGTGTGACCACCTCTCGTTGATCTCGAGAGGTGGACCCAGAGGAAAGTACAGTATTTGATATCGGTCCTTTGTCCTATACGAATTGTTCGACATCTGTTTACAGTGTATGGCAAAGACTCACTTCAGTGCTTTTTGACTCAATCGAAAGAAATTCAAAACCCTTGTCGCGTCAAGTTTCTCCTGAAGTTTTCCATCATGCTCGTCGTTAGTAAGTGTAAAATCATGATCCATGCCAGACAAATGGTTATCGAGCTCAGATCTAGCACGCTTCCCTTCCCTTCCATGAGCATACGACAGAGAGCTTGACGCGGGTCTCTTTCGATCCTTTCAACTCGATTTCCATTAGTTTAAAATTCATCTAGCAAGTGAATGAAACTGACAACATTTTTTGAGGGTGAATACGTTAGGGTGGAAGGTGGGTAGTTGGCGAGTGCAGCTTGTCGAAGCATCTTCCTTGGTTTGCTTGAGGACCATCGAAATTAAATGCAGTTATGAACGAAGTTCAGAGAGAAACATACCGGGAAGGGTCGAAAACAAGTAAATTGACTTCACTCTTCCTATTTATCTCATATCCAACTACGGTGCGAGAATGGCCGGAATGCTAAGAGAACATTCAATGGGACAAATTACTTGAAACTTCCAGTAGCATACTTGAAGAATCAATGGCATGCGTTCAGTTGACATTATAGGATTGGCGCCTTTGAGAGCACTGAAAGCATCTGTAGTTTGCTTGTTTGGAAGTGGAGGAGAAAAGTAATTCTTAATCCACTCTGTCACCGCATCAGGCCCTGTGAACAGTTAGCACAATTAAGGTCTGTAACCATGATGACTAACCTCGCTCAGACTTTGGAAAATCTACTAGTTTCGAACTGAAAATGATATCAATATGCCAAAAAAAGTAAGGCTCGTCAACAACTTACGGGATGCCCCTGGATACAAACGCCACATAAAGGTCTACATAATGCTTAGGTTCAAGCAGTCATAAGATAAAAGTCATGCAAACCTGCAGCTCCAATCCATTTCTTAGTCCCAACAAGTTTATGACGTAACTCCTCTGCACCACTCCTGTCAAAGCCTATAATCAAGAAAATGAACAGGGGAAATTAACACAAACACGATGGTTTACCGTCAGCCCAAGCAGCTTCAATCCAGCTTTGTAAATTACGGACGCCAGGTGGTATGGGATAATCTAATAGCGGAAAATAGAGTGGTTGGACAGTTTGTTCGATCAGCGCTGTACAGACCATCAAGAAATTACGATATCTGAATGCAAAGAGATTATTATGAATCATGGACATTGCGGACAGTTGACACTCACCCACAACCCCATCCAAGGTCCCAGGACTCCGTAGCAACATGCGTTGTACCCTCATGGCATAGCGTTGCGCTAATAGTCGCACCTTTGGCATGTGTTTTGATTAAAGCACGTTTCACTGCAGGAATAAGCCCTCAAAACAAAAACAAAAAAGATTATATCGAACTTCCTAGGTTGTATTCATTCAAAACGCAGGCATACCAGGTGTGATATTCTTTGGCGGCGGGGTAGATTGAGATGGAAACCAAAAGTAATTTTGCTCTGCGGGGGATGCATTTGGTTTCAGACCTGACGGCGTTGATTTGACATTGTTACTTGGAGGTAGCCGACTGGACATTGGTATATGGATGATTGAGGTTGAACTAGGAGCTACCACCACATAGGTCGGCCCTACTAACTGTAGTGGTTTGGAATTATCCTTACCTAACTGGTGATCTGGGTGTTGACGGTTATAATGAGCATGTTGCTGTTCCAGTGATAGTTCCTGGAGGGAGGTCGAGCATAGCTGACATCTGCCAACTGCCCCGCTATGCAACTTGAACTGTTAAAAACAAATTCAGAATGGAAACGAGTCGACATAACCTCACGTTTGATAGAGGAATTGGATATCGTCCTTGGTGGAACCTAAGACACTGGTAGGTCCAGGCATGAAGATAGGGAAATGGCGCGGCGGCTTATGCAGCTGCCGCGCCGTTCAATAATGCCATGGGATCCAAGTACTATAGACGAAAAGGAATAAATTTATTGGAGAATATGGTACAGTAAGAATCACTGGGGAACTACACGAGGGACTCCGCGCAACTGAACTAATAATAAATAAAAAGAGAGTGGGCACCAGCCGGTCCACCACGGATTATAATGCTACACCAAAGGGGTCAATGTGACGTGGATATTTGAGTACTACAGGAAAGAAAGCCAGGGGTACGAACAACCGAAAGAGTGTGATTGTACGAAAAAAAGCCCATAGGAGGGAGATCAGGGTACAACAACCGAGCAAGGGAAATTAGATGCTGCGCTGTTGTAGAATGTAGACTTTGAATGAGCAAGAGTTATTAGAAATCAGGGAACAGATAATTATTTTTTTGAGGTCGGCAGAAGTTTTGGGAAACGGTAATTGACCAAGGAAGGATTCAAGGCCAAGAGAACTGGAATGTCTAGCGCAGGTGGGAGAGGTAGCTTAGAAAAGTGACGGGTATGCATGCTGAATGATAGGGGCTTGATATAACGATAGAGAATGAGTGATTAATGGGACTAATTATAAATATGAACACACGCACTGTCTACGCCTCTGAACCAAGTACGGCCCAGTATATCGTCTGAGGCGCTTGCTACGAACTGGATGGAGGAAAGCCAGAATCAACTCTCGCGACAAGGAGTCAGCATCCTTAGGTCCATGAATCTTCCCCGAAGGTTCTTTTCATAAATCTCATACGCATTGTCATCAAAGAGTGGCGGATAATCAACCAAGAAGCATCTCGTAACATAAAATTCCGCACGTCCATCAGTCGGCTGTTTTGCCATGTCCGTCAGACTGAATCATCTCTGGTGCAAGATACTTTGGAGTTTTACAAGTTGCTCACGTTCGATCATCAACTCTCCTTGCGAATCCAAAGTCGATTAAGCGTAGATCTCTCGAATCGAGAAGTAGGTTCTCAGGTTTCAAATCGCGATAAATGAAACTATAGGAGTGCAGGTGTTTGAGTGCGAGGATAATGGTCGCGGGGTAGAAACGTATGACATCGGGTGAAAACCTCCCCGCCAGGCGTAAATGTGTAAAGAGTTCGCCACCTGAGACGTAGGACAACCACCTAGATGGGACATAACGTTCCGAATTTACGTGTTCTACTTGGCGCAATCGAACTACATCGGTACGACGCACTTTTACGGCGAATACTTTGATGGAATCTAATGCAAGAGAGGTTGCGCGATACCTTACAAAAACACGACCAAAAGTCCCCGTACCTGACAAGCATTATGAACCTTTGATTTTCTAACGGTTGCGAGGCAATCGAACCTAGGGCTTCAACCGCTTCAAAATGTGTGGGACGGAATAAATGAAAGTCTCCGAGACTGAAGATTGAAATGAATGAGAGTCAGTTTGCCTCCAGTGCTACCAACGAGCAGGAAATGGTCAATAGATCAAGCCTCGGATTTGACACAACTATTGAAAATAAAGCAGAAATTTTCTGTGGCGTCTAACTACCTCCGGCGTTTTAACTGACATCAGAACTCAACAACTCAGCGAAATATTCCAAAACACCCCCTGAGTCTGACATCCCATTATAAAATCAATGAAAGAAGAATGTAGGATAGGATGGATCAAAACTAAACAAGATAACTTAGAATGCAAATCTGACTGACTGAGGCTTGCTGGTTTTTAACTACCATTTCTTCTTTATCTTTTTGGGTATAGCAATCAAGGAATTGCTGGTGGGTTGATGAAGAGGACTTGGGGTGGTGTCCTCAGTGCATATAAGGTATCTTCACCATCCAGCATCATAAATTGGCTGCATGATTAAGAACATGCTGCTTGGGAGTTGAAGCATAATAACCTGTTGAAAATAGAGATGCAAAGGGATGATATATCCCATATAGTGAGAGGACACAAAAATTTCTGAATCATTTAACTACCTCCAGCACCTAACTGATGTCAGACTCAACAACTCAGAAAATTATTCCAATAACATCTACTACAGTTACTCTACATATCAAACTTAGACTAAAGGTACTTGTTGTCAGGATACATGTTGTCAGGAGTGGAGTACAAGTATTCACCAATGATTATCAATAGTACCTACCAATGCAATGCTGACCAATACCTAGCAAATGATTTATAATAATAAACCTATTGAAATTTGTAGCATAAAAATCTGATTGTCTAGCAGTCTGCAACAAACAGTTGGGGTGCTATTCAGTCATTAGTATTAGTAAGCCCAAATGCATGTGATCAGTTGGTACTATACAGTCACACAAATTGTTAAGTCTGGATTCATAGATGTCATGTCTGGAGGGGTTCTTGAGTGGTCTGAGCTGTTGAAGTTGAATCTGGCTGCAGTTGAACCTGGCTGCAGAGTCATGAGGACTTGGCTTCAACTTATGTGTTGCACCCTCTCACATTGTCTTGTCCTTGTATTTTGGAGGTGTTGCAGAGGTGCTGTGGAGGGAGGTTATGGAGAGTGTTGATGGAGGTAATGAGGAGGAGACTAAATTGATATTCAAACTAGAGAACTAGCTATGAAGATATGAAGGTTTATATACATGGCATAAAATAGAACAGGGTCATCTGAATGCGGGAAGAGAACTACATTAGGATATGGAAATACTATAAAGAGAAAGTGTGTCATGTGGAACTATGGAACATACTAGAAGATGACACAAGGGATGATGGAGGTGGTGATGTGGAGGCCTGTGTGTCAGGTGATGACATGATATGAATGACAGAATGGAGTGATGTGTGTGCAGAGATCATGTGAGGAGCTTAGAGGAGACATGTAAGGTGCAGAGTGCTCTGGAGGAGTGAATATAGCCTGGATGTGACCTGGAGGTGGATGACTAAGGGATTTGTTGGAGGGGATCTGAAATCTAACAGGTCCTCCCCATTAGGGCTAGGCCTTGAAGCCCATGGTAATTAAGAAGGAAATGATGGGATATAGCAACTTTTCTACAGTAGTTAGCAGAGATTTGAGGGAACCCTAGTAATTACACTATAGAAAAAGAAATAATAAGAAAATCAATATAAAATAGTAATTATATGATGGCTAGCTCACCTCCTCAGTTGTGGTTCACACTGAGGAGGGAGTGCATATGTGGGCAGTGTCTCACTTGCATATATGCATAAACCGGCCCTTTGGCACCCTTCAGGCACTCATTATGTCAGCAAGGTAGGTGCTGAACCTTGGTTACATAATCCAATCTCTGGGTGGTTAAGTCATTGGATCCTACCAAATTACTGGGTCATGTGTGTAGCCTTGAAGCAGAGGCAAAAGTGAGTGGCACATGATAGTATACAGAAAGAAATAAACAGAACTCATGAACACACACACATAAAAATACAGAAAAATTATGAAACATATGTTGAACTGTTCTGTCTGGTTGTTTGAGCAAAAATGGTATATATTATGATTGGAGCTCTCAAAGGTGGTATAGTGCATATATGTATGTTAGATCCTAGATTCCCTCCAACAAATCTCTGCCCTTAGTGCCCATTTATCATTCATTTATGCACCCCTCTAGATTGATCTCAGCCCTCCAGACAGATCTCTCTCCTCTGTCATACTCTGCAACATGGACACCCTCCATGTGACCTCCGTACACTCCATACTCCATCCCTGTCATTCCTGCCATGTCATCACTCCGATATACAGACCTCCATGTCACCTCTTCTATTATCTTCCATGTCATCTTCTAGTATGTTCTATGGTTCCACATGACCCCATCTCTCATTTAGCATCCCTGCATCCTAGTATAGTAATTCCTCTGCATTTGGATGACCCTGCTCCATATTAATCCCATGCTCCAAATGTATTTAAACCTCCATGTATTTGTAGCTAGTTCCCTAGTTCAAATATTGATTTAGTCTTCCCTTGTTACCTCTGTTCTCACTCTGCAACTCCACTCTGACAACTCCATAAATTCAAGGACATGATGATGTAAGAGGGCACAACACATAAGTTGAAGCCAAGTCCTTTTGACTCCATACCCTGGCTCAAAATAGCATTTTGACCACCCCAGACAAGACATCTCTGACTCTGGACTTAACAGCATATATGCACCCTACAATAGGAGGTGAGAAATGTGTAATCACTGACATTTGCGGATTGTTTGCCACATGATTTTATATGAGGAGGGGAATGCATGAAGGATTAGCATCATGTGAAGGCTATCTGGGATTGCCATTCCTGTGCTGTTGATGCATGATTTTGGTTCAGACATCTCATCAATCTGCTGAGTGAGGGGTTGTTGGATGATGAAGGATGTGGCAAGGTATTTGGTAATGTCAGCCCAGAGGTTGATGCTGTTGTGCATACCATAGATGTCTTTCAGATGTTTCCAGTTTTGCATGAGTGTCTCATTCTCTTTAATGGATTTCTGGATTGATGCTTTAATGGCCAGTTGAATAAGGTCAAGTCCTTCTTCATTCCTTTGGTCCCAAGTTTCTATAGCTTGAGTTTTAGCATTGGTTGGAGTAGCAGACTCCTTGGGGCAAGTTTCTGTTCCTTTGGCAATGCAAAGGATATGGGAAAGGCAGAAGGCACTGTGGACTGAGTAAGACCAGTCTTCCCAGTTCATGCCATCAAATTTCTCAATCAAGGTGAGAAGCATAGAAGTCTGTGAGGACATGTGAGTGGGCACTGTTGGTTCAATGTAGCTCTTGAACAGTTAAATGGCAGGGTCTTTAGGTGATCAGGCAGGGCCCACAACCTATTGTAGATCAACTTAAAATTGTGTGAGCTATGGAAAAAGGACTGGAGCTCAACACAGTACCTTTTAGATGCTCCCAAAAGCTCGCATCTATACCAAAATTGATCTCAGACACACTTATCACCTTGTTCATATTGCAGAAGGGGATGAATGGAAAAGAGCCTTCAGGACTTGTTATGGATCCTTTGAATGGCTTGCCATGCCTTTTGGTTTATCCAATGCCCCAGCAGCATTTCAACATTTTATAAATGACATTTTGGTGATCCTTTGGATGTCTGCACCATTGTCTACCTGGATGATATCCTTATTGAGAAGTGTGTATAAAAACAATATTGTATAAATGTATTATCATCATTATGTTGCACTATTTTTGTATTTCTGACACTTAGGATACTATTTTAAATCATCTATTAGTATAATGTTTCTTTCTGTAGTGTCCAGTAGTTAGTTGGGGGACTACAAGGCAGTAACATGAGATAATGTCAATTGCTGTCACTGGAGGCGCATGTATGCACCTACTGAGCTGGGAAGCATCTATTACAAATGGGGGAACTGAGTGAACCATCCTTGAAATGAGAAGAAATTGAACACCACTATAATATAATATAAAACTGCTGTGACAGCTGCATGTGATACAAGGCATTCAATATGAATCTCACTCACAACATATGATCACCATATATCAAAATAGGCAAGGGACCCCTGTCAAAACCAGGCATTGAAAAACACTATTCTACACATATCAAGGACATATTCATGAGCACATGTATTCACTGCATATCTACATATATGAGGAGGGATGGGATGCCTGACAAATAAGGGCTGGTGCCTATGGGCATGGCAGAGTAGACCCAAATGCAGATTGATCACAAGCTTATTTATCAGGGGGGCTGAACATCTGTTTACAAAAGATATAGAATTACAGGCAGAACAGAGACTCTGGCTACATGTGACAGCAGAGGTCTATCAAATATCAAATGAGAAATAGTCATCTGACTATAGCCCCAATTCATATCTTTCACCTAGGGGATTCCCAATATGGGAAACAATGACTAAACTACACAAGCAATTGCATACAAATAGTTAGTGGCTTGTATGATAGTACTCCAGTAACAAACAGTTCTCTGAGGACTTGCCAACCAGTTCTGAAACCATAGTCTTATAACAAACCTCAGCCACCAACTGAACATCTTGGTTTGCATTGATTGTCATTTGTCCTACATACAGAAGGAGTATCTTATTTACCTGCAATCTTTCTCATAGGGTTCTATAGAATTTATCCAAGAGCTGACAAGTTTATCAATTGTTAATCACATAAAAAAAAAACTCAAAAAGATATTAATATATTCTTCATAATCCTCATCTACTCTGATGATGAAACCTCACACATTGGACATATCTGATAATGTTTCTTTATCAACTTGACATTTTTCAGGGCATTTGCCTGCTTCCTTGCCTCAGCCTCTTTGGCCACTCACTCTACCTCAGCTACCTTGATCCTTGGAGCCTCCACAGCTGCATCCTCCTCCTCTTTCTTCCACCTGGCTTTCTCTTCTTGTACACATTTTTGGGCCACCTTGGCCTTGGCCTCTACCTGAAGCCATTCTGCCTCCTCCCTCTCCCTCTCCTTCCTCTCCTCCTGCTCATGCTGATGCCATGCAGCATCCTCCCTCTTCCACCCTTTGATCTCTCTTGACTGCCTTGAATCTTCCTCTGAGTTGCTTGCCATTTCAGGAAGAGTTGGTGGTGATGAGGAAGTGGTTAATGATGATGGGGGTAATGGAAGAAGCACCTGGGAGATTAAATTTTCCCCAAACAATCCTTATATCATTGATCAGTGCCAAAAACCTAAATTTCACACTCTGCTTGAAATGGCTTCAATGGGTTCAGCCATAAGAGTGAGGTACTGTCAAAGGCCATTCAAACTGAACTTTGGTCTCACTGATTGACTGAAATCATATATGTTGAAACAACTCTTACAGTTACTAAGTACATTCATTCCTCACTTTGGTTGCTTCAGTTCATGTATGGTCATACATCCCCTGTTTCCATGTCTAATTGTTGCATTTCTTATTCCTCATTTCCTATCCCAGTCTCTTATCCCCATTCTTGTTTAATTAAGCAACAAAACTGTTCACATGGTTGGAAGTTTTGGATTGTATATCTAATAGGAAATTTAATTTGATTTTTAAAATTATAAAAATATTATGACATGATCTAGGATCCTAGCTATCTTGTAAAAATGGAAGCTAGCTGGAACTTCCCAATATATGATTATTTCCTATCCACCTCCAAACTTTATTGTACCATCTACCAGTCTATCACTCAGCCCCTCTCCTGCCCATTTCCAACCCCATTTCCTGCCATCTGACCCAAGGCAATTTATTTTAGTCTCATCTGACCATACCACCCTCTTCCAGTCATCCAGAGTCCAAGCATTGTGCCTGGTTGCAAAGTCCATTCTCTCTATCCTATACTTCTGTGACAGATGGAACTTTTTCTTCTTCCCCACTGCCTTTATCCCAGTTCTCCTGAGGTATATGTCTGCATGAAGAGGGCATTGAACAACTTTATTACTCAGTAGGTTCAGGAAAGAAGGAAGTCTAATTAAATAAACTACAAAAAAATTAGAAAGAAAAATTACACTAGAACTACAGTTGGCTCACCTCCTCAGTAGCTGTCAAGCACTGAGGAGTAGAAGCCTATGCAAGTGTGTGTTTCACTCACATATACTTCTGAGCCAGTACTTTAGTGCTAGTCAGTATCAGGTGACTGCTATCAGTTATCACCAAGCTATTGGTACATGTGCATAGCCCAAGATGGAGGCAAATGTTAGAGCCACACAAATGGACATAAAGAGAAAATAATGAAAAAAATTCCGACAGAGTAAGATAAAAATACAGAAAAATTTGAGAAAAATACTTGAACATATTCCATATTGTCCTATTGATGAGTCTCCAGAAAATTAGGGATATTTTATGCTTGGAGCTCATGATGTTGTGCATATGTATGTGTACCCAAAACACCCCCTCAAGCTTAATATATGCTGAGTTGGTTGATAAGGATCTTAACCCTAGGTCTAGGGAGGCCTTTAGTGAGGATATATGCCAACATTTGATTAGTTGGTCAATATACAATTATGATTTTCTTCATGTCAATTGTATCCCTGATAAAACAGAGTCATACAGTAGGGGACAAAACTGTTCAAGTGTTTTGAACATTTGTGTTGTACTGTAAATAACAGGAGGATTACATAATC
>QFEC01074413.1:0-10127 GCA_003316585.1 Gomphus bonarii | reverse complement strand
ACTGACGTAGCGGTCTGTGGTTTCGCAATAAGCATAGGCGGCTGAGGAGGGAGAAGGCTCGACCTTGTGACCGACTTGCTAGTCGTTTTGGGCTGCGGCATAAACACAGGCAATACGGACATCGTCGATCCATTGGAAGAGGGAGGAGTAAGCTGCATAGCAGGTACAACAACACTCTTGCTTTTAGTACGCGTGTCAGTCGCCGGTGACCTGGGAGATGTGGACCATCTAGGAATAAAAGTAGAACCAGCAGTAGACGGGCGCGGCTTGTGCGGCGTAGTATAGCCAGTCTGAGAACTATGCGAGGGCTGAGGTATCATAGTCGGCGAGGCAGATTTGAGAGATACTACCCCAGTGCCCCCTGCGGTCGGTGTGGTCGGCAAGTCTTTGGTTGGTGAACTGATCCGCTTGGGTGGCGGAGGTGCCTTAAGGATAGGCACAGAGCCGCGATAAGGCTTAAAGCCCGGAATGGCGAGGTCCATAGATATTTTCCTGCCCTTTGCGTGCATTGTTGTAGGTACTTGGAGTGTGTTTGAAATTCCTGCACGAGGAGTCACAGAGCTATTCTCAGTCTCCTGAGCCGACTGCTTCTCCTGAGACGAGGGAGATTTGGACAAATCTTCTTCCTCTTCCTCTTCAGTCAGAACTGACAACTTGCCTGCTTCAATTTCTTTCCAGTTTTTCTCCTTCGGCTGGGTGGGCAATATAAACGGTGGCATATCGTCGTCATCGTCTTCGGAGCTGTGGACCGCGCCACGCCAAAACTGCTTCGCAGTGGCGCTGTCATAAGTCGACAAGACACCTGCCTCATCGTTCTCAACCGCATCGAGGGCATCAAGACATTCAAAAAAGCGGTCGACCTTGGGTAGGTCCTTGAGAACAGATAAGGAGTTACCACAACTTTGGTGGGGGAACGACCACCCTCTCTCCATGGAACCACTGTTGGCATGTGAAGACACGATAGTGTGTACAGAGGCGGGAGCAGGGGCAACACCAGCGATATCCAGACGAAGTAAGTGGGAGTTAGAGCGCGCGATTGATCCAAACGAGGAAGAAGCTTGGTCATCGCCGAACATCATGTCGTTATCCAAGTCTTCATCATCCTCATAATGTGCCAGCTCGTCATTGTCACTATCGATCCCGTTTTCATTCGTGACATCACGTGGTATATCGCGGTCCTCTATTTCTTCCCGGACTGCATTCAACTTGACACTCCTTATGCCGACGGGAACATATTCATCTACGTCAGTGATGCTGCTAGTCGAGATCTGCGAATCAACGCTACTGAATCGCCTGGAAGCGGGCACCTGCATCGTCACTTCGACTTTGGGTGTAACGAGCAGCGCTTGAAGGTCGGTATCTGCTTGCTCAGCTCGTGCACGGAGCTGCTCCAATTCCATGCGAAGATCCTCAATTTCCCGCTCTGCGACCTCCCGCTTCTTTTGTTCAACCTTCAACAGATGTCTAAGAACATCCCGTTCTTCCTCAACTTTGGACGACGTCTCCTCCTCTGAGCGCAGTGCCTTCCCAAGCCTCTCGCAGTCCAAACGACCCTTTTCCATATCTTCCTTGATCCTTTTCTTTTCGACTTCTGCGACACCCAATCTTTCACGTACCACCCAGCACTCCCGTCTCTCTGCCTCCACACGTCTTGTGAGTGTGGAAATCTGCTTCTCGAGACCCAAAACACGAGTCCTCCAGCCATCTGCGTCACGCATGAGCTCATCACGCTCGGACTTCAAATCCGACACAAGCTGGAGCATTTCGTCCGATGGTGGTGTAGGGAGCGACTCTGGCTCAGACGCCATGTTCATCCTAGAAGTCGATTGTTCATCAAACCTGGATGGGTTACACTCATCGGCTGGCCTATAGGAAGTGCCTATTGGAAGCCCCGTGCCTGTACCAGGTGAGATCTTCCCCCGTCCACCAGCAATTGCTTGCTCCAAGTCGGAAATACGACACAAAAGGGACGTATGGGACCGGAAAAGAAACGCCTGCTCTGTAGGAGACAGCGGGCGGTCCAGATCGGGGACCACGACTGTCGAAGAGCTCGAGATCGAGGGCAATGCATGCAAGGGCGGTGACGGACTAGTAGGTGTTGGCGCAGGGGTAGGCAGACTCCCGGGGGGGTGGTTGCCAGAATCAGTCCGCTTGTATGAAATGCTACTCTTACGCTGGACAGCCGAGGGGGTAGTGTTGGAAAAAGTGCTGATAGACTGGCGGCGTTGTAGGATGTCCTTGGGCGGAGGAGACTTGCTCACAGAGATAATCTGTCCGAACGATGAAATCGATGAAGCAGAGGAGTTCGAGGGCACCGGGGATGGTGAGGGAGAAGGCGCAAGCACCAATGCCTTGAGCCCAGCCATACGGGGAGAAGGTGTAGGAGAAGGTGTAGGTAGTCCCTCAATGCCACCCAAGGGTAGGGTCTCGGGGGTTAGCGAGAGTGGTCGGAGCGTAAGATTAGCGGGACGGGAGCGACTTGCCAGGAATCCAGCTGGAAGGGTATACGGCGACTCCTCACAGAGGTCATCGGTGCTGAGAGCTGTAGATGTTCGTACTTTGTCTTCTTCTTGTGCTTGCCCATTTTCCTTCGAATCTTCCTCTTCATCCTCCTCCTCCTCCTCCATAAGGGTATGAAGCTGATCCTTGAGGGAATTTGAGGATGATATGAGAAACTTGCCGAAAGAGTCACGTTTTCCGGCCAGAGCACTAAACGTAGACAGAGTGGGTAATTTTGGTGCTACATGATGGGTCAATGGGAAATGGACAGATGGGGTAAAGTGTGAGTTTACCTTGCGTGCCATCCAGACTAACCTCGGTGTTAAGGGAATTCAACTCGGGAATTTCGACTTTATTGAAACTTCCAATGAAGACATTGTCAGAGCGACCTTTGCCTTCAAGCGTCCATAGAGCAAGACGCCGCAGCTCGGATTGATCACCAACAGCGTCAGGGCCAGTCTCCAGAGGAGGAGGGGCAACGCCCATCATCTCTGCAGATTCACGTCGAGTGGAGACAGACGAGCGACGTCTGTGATGTGAGTTGGGGCGAGAACGTGGAGAAGGGCTGCTTGGCACTGGAGTGACGGGTTCTTGAGACTCGTTAGAGGAAGAAGAGTTGTTTGTGGACAAGGTTGGAAAAGCAATGTCGGTTATGGAGGTATTACGAGAGTGAGAACGAGCGTGGTGTGGTTGGGCCAAAGAAACACTAGATACGATGCTAGTGGTGGGGGTTGACGATGACGAGGCCTGTCTAAGGCGAAAGTTTGCCATCTAGGATACACAAAATAAGGACCGGGGTGTAGTCAGGTACAGAGTGAAAACTCACTCGTTGTTTGGCTGCAGCGATCGCCTGTTGTCTATCGTCCATGTGTGTTGTACAAATTGACCGAGATTCGTGAAGACGTGGACGCCGCAGAAAGCAGCAGGAAAGAAGAAAAGAAAAAAACTTGTAACGACGGCGGACGAAGGAGTGGACGTTGAATCTGATTTACAGCTGTTTGGCTTTATATAGATAATACGCAGCAGCATCAATGACCCCCGCCTTTTGGGGATCCGCCTCCTGAAACAATATTAATCATAGTAATGGCAACAACTATCATTAGAGGCGTCGCCAAGATCGCTCCTAAGAACACTATGTTCTTTGCTTGCGATTTGCAAACACGTCTAAGTTTGTTCTCTCGCACTCATCGTCTCCAGTCGAATTTCACCAAACATTTAATGCTCAGAGCCCGCAATACACGCTTTTGACAATGTCCTTGGTACCGCAAACAAGATGCTTAAAGTTGCGAAGGTAGGCAGCAGCAGCAAGTATGATGATCATTTACGAATTCTGACATCAATCAGGTTCTTGAGATTCCTGTAGTGGTGACGGAACAAAATCCGAAAGGCTAGTCTGACCTAATTCCTGCCCATAGTGAGTGTTCTTACGCCCTCTTACAGGTCTGGGACCCACTGTTCCGGAGTTAGCTTTGTCGACACTAGGTTCTCTTCACCTTGGTACATATCCCAAATCCTTGTTTTCAATGATCACACCGGATGTCATAACCCTTCTCTCCTCGCGACAACCCGCCGTGAAGTCTATTGTCTTGTTTGGCATTGAGGTATGCACATTTCCTGTCGAATCGACATATTTGCTCTTGACAGAATTCCTGGATCTATCTAGTCTCATGTCTGCGTGCTTCAGACGGCGTTAGATCTCCTCCATCTTCAGTACGAGGTTCACATTATTGCAGACGGCGTTTCAAGCTGTAACAAAGAGGAGGTTCCGTGGGCATTAGAGCGTATGCGCCAAGCTGGAGCGCAAATAACGACATCGGAAAGCATTGCTTTCCAGCTGATGGGTGGGCAAAATCTGCCTGCATCTCGTTCTATCAACACTTTTGACTTTATCTCTGCAGCTGATGCTTGCAACCCAAATTTTAAATCTTTCGCTGCTATAGTAAAGGAAGATAAAGAGGCCACAAAGCAAACGCTACAGAGACTACTTCCCTTAAGGTGAACAGTTTTCTGCAGTTACTCTGCGGATCTTGAAACTTAAGCTTCAACGATACGAATTTCTACCCCTCTTCAAAGGGTTAGTCTTATTCACGAGTTCGTGACGGTTGCGACATGATTATCTGTTGTTATAGTGATATTCCAATAAATAAGGTCTCAGATTGCGATATTATATTTTGCGACGTTTCTCTCACGACCAGGTTTATTCCGATAAAGTGTTGGCTACGTAGTAAGGACGCTTTCGATACCGATGTTGACAGCGAGATCTCCATAATATGAGCCGGCACTGACTTCCGCATGTTCGTGTGTGAATTGTTCTCGACCCACGTTTGTATTGGAGAATGAGTAAAACCCAGTAGTCGGGAACCCTGATCATTTTTAGCTAATCGTCTGGCTGCCACCTGACTGGTACCGTTATACTATCTGAATCAGCCAGGTCCAGACCGACTTCTTTCCAATCCAATCCAATATTTCAATGATATTGCATATTCTGTTTACGGTTACAATGTTTATGCGGCCATGTCCAACCCATCCATTGACGTACTCCATAACTCTATCCTTCCCCAGTTTGAAGCGCAGCTCTCTCCAGAGTATGTTGCTCTTTATAATGAACACATTCGGGGAAAGAAACTTGCACACGAGTTTGACATAGAGGAAGTCCGCAGGAATCCTGTAATCTTATCATTTGGGTGATTCCTTTTTTTCAGTGTGTATTACAACAACTTCATTAGCTGACTGAAGTCGCGCAGGGTGGAGCAAGGCCCTGAAATTGGGAAGATCGAGGAGTTTAAAATCCCAGTCGATGGTGGTGAAATCACGCTGAGGATCTACAGACCCACAGCGAAGCAGGCCACAATTAGTGCTCAGGGAGGTCGATTGCCCCCTGTGCATATCAATTTCCATGGCGGAGGTGAGTTATCTCACAACAATCATTACAACGTTTGCCCAAGGGGGTGAGGTAGGCTGGGTACTTGGCGCAATTGGCGACGATGAGTCCTGGATCCGCCGGGCCATTGCGGCTACAGGATGTGTCGTAGTCGATGTCAATTACAGACTAGCTCCAGAATACCGGTTCCCTATACCCGTTGAAGACTCATGGACTGCTCTTGTGTATGTCTCCCAGCACGGAGAGGCGTTGGGGGTAGATACGTCTAGGATCAGCCTTGGAGGATGGTCAGCTGGTGGTCATCTTACCGCTGTCCTCTCGCAGCGTGCCAGGGATAGGGGACTCGAAGGGATTGTTTTTGCCCTTATGGTCATCCCTGTGGTTGATGCAACGGCTTTAGGAACTGATTTACAGGTGAATGAAGGTGAGTGCCTGACGCTATCTCACACGAGCATGATCGTTTACGCGGTGTCTGAAGATACGCCTCATAAGTCTTGGATTGAATGTCACGATTGCCCATTTTTATCCCATGCGCGCATGTCCTGGTTCTATAAACACTTTCTCCCTCTTCCGATCACTTTGGACGTGCTGCAAAACCCAACAATATCACCACTACTTGCGGAAAACTTCAAAGGACTTCCTCCGACCCTTGTCTACCCTGCCGAGATTGACGTTCTTAAAGATGAAGGGCTTGCTTATGCGACGAGGCTGAAGGAAGAGGGTGATGGATGGGTTGAATGTGTTTTGGCCAAAGGGGTTCCTCACCCATTCGTCCATCAGGTTGGTGGCTTTCCATTTTAATTGGTTTTGGAGCTAATTCCACATCTTGCATTACTAAGACTGCGGCAACCCCAAGGGCTTGGGAGCTCGTTGAGAAGAGCACGTCTAGGATGAAGGAAGCGTATGCGGGTCTCTTAAAGCGTCGCTGAACAATGAGCGCTGAGCCTTGCTACTGTACTATAGTTTGAAATGTAGTGTGGAGTATGTTGTACTCACTCCAGGCACTGCATAGAGCAGTTGTCTGGCGCAGAATATACGAGACGCTGCATCGCACTTTGACCTGGAAATATGAAATATGCAGAATGTTGGATTTTGAATTCACCAAATGTGGAATTTTGATGTGTCTGCATGATATACATATCCCTTGTAAATTTGATAATAAGTACAAAATCTAAACTAATTGTTTTAATCGTCTTCGTGGCCACAGAGTTTTCCCGTCCTTTTTGTTTTCGACTTTGCTTGTGTGGACTACATTTACTGTGAAAAGTCTTTAATTTTCTGCTGCACATGTATAACCTTGTTGAGGTCAATACTTTATTGTCGTTGTTCCTTGAGGTGTGGAACTCTTTCCTTCTTTTTTGAGACCCTGTTTAGTACATCTTCTGCGGGACATCTGGGGCGATATTAGGGGATACTCGGAAGCGTCGATATTGCTTGTCTACTGTTGGTAAGAAAATTAGTAGGCATTACTGATGGCCCGGGAATGCGATGGTCATATAGGCACGGGAAAAATAATTCCACTATTCTACAATCCCAAATGCCTCTGAAGCGTCTTGAGGAACATCGGAAACTCAGGTTCATTTGGGAAAAGCTCTGAGGTAGTTCCGGAGAAATTTTGGACTTAGGTGAACCCCCGAGAACAATCTGGATTAACTGGAATCAAGAAAAAGAAGAAGAAGAAGTGGCAAGAGACATCTGGAGCTAGATCGGGGATATTATGTAAGGGATACTCGCTTCCAATTTGTCTTTTACTGTGAGTTTCTATGCCTTAGTTATTGTCCTTTGCACATGACCTTGTCAACGTCACATTTCCATTGCCATTTTGAGATAATTTTCAAATGGTCATTTCTTAGTCATTCCTTGACGGATTTGTCTGAAACTTGAGATATGATCCTTTCTGTAAATTGTCTTGGTACTCTTAACAATAGAAGTCTCAAACACTTTTATTTAAAAATGCATTCATTGGCTAACCCAACAGTTCACTACCTGTATCAAAGAGCTGTGGAGCTCAAGCTAGTTGTTCAAAAATTCTGAGAATAATCAAATAATCAAAGACCTTGTGTAATATTTATTCTTTGCTCTGTAATTTTTTAGACCCAATCATCAATATGTGTAGTCTGAATAATTAAATAATTTGAGATTATGAATTACCAATGTGGCTCACTTGCATGTCTATTACTGATACAATAGAACTCTCAAGGGTGTAACAAAATTCCAGCACAAAGAGAAAATACTAAGGAAGGTCTGTGATTATTCTCAGAATTTTATAATAACCAGTTGGCAGGTAAGGTTTCTTCTACCAGGGAAGGGATAGAGTGGGTCAAAGTCCAGCTGGAAGTTTTTCAATCCATCTAATGTGTTCCAAGTCAATAGACTAGTGTGATGACATAAGGGTGGTAATGGTGTGGAGAGGGGTGAAGCTTTGCTGGCTAGACATAATATAGTGGTGAATGCAATTGCTGTAAGGACAACTCTCCTTGAGTACTGACAAAGGAGCTTGAAGCTCATCAGACTAAGGTAGAGGGGATCCCCATCACTTAGTCAATCATGATTAAGTGTTCTCTTTCTTATTTCGGAAACCCCGCTCAGTCCCCATTGATTTCTCATCCTAGTTCTATATTAAGAATATAGTAATTCCCTTTTGTTTGAGTGATATGAGTCGTCAGCTTCTTGGTTAGACTCTCTGAAGTTATAACTTTGGTTTATTCTACCCAGAATATTCCTCTCTGGAATAAGCGACGAGTGACACGGCCTTTAACGCGAGGCTGGTCCTAATGGCTTAGACGTGAGTTTCTAGTTTAACTTTAGAGTCGAATCAATGACTTTGTAGGACTGTTTTTATGAAGTTTCTATTGCTGTATTTCTTATGAGATACCGCTAGCTACTTATACAATGTGTATTTATGTAGCTCCGTCATGTTATTTCCTTTCTTGGGTGATTTGTGAGAATATGATGCATATAGGGGCTGGTTGATAATGCTGTGACAATTGTATATCATCACAGGTGACTTGTTGTTTAATCTCCATGTGTATTGACTGCGTTCCAACATCGGCTTACGATGGTGTAAGCTTGGTTATGTTTCATATCAGGTCTTCTTTCCTTTTTGGTGGACGGCCTTGGAAGATACTCGTTCCGACTCGGTAGGCGATCATCCACTCCGTTATAACTGCAGATGGCATTTAGCTTGAGCCACTGCCTTGTAACTCGATGTGTAACTACTAATGGTAAATGTAAATATGTGAAAAGTCTTTGCTAGACTGTGAGTCTGAGATACATGAGGGTTTGGGACATATGTTTGTTTTACATGTATATAATTGTATATACTGACTCTTAACACTCCCCTTCAAACTCACCGTATTCCTAGGAGACCTAGGACATGGAGATGTTTGCGTGGAGATAAGGCCTTTGTAAGGATGTCCGCTGGGTTGAGAGTTGACTTTATGTAGAATAATGTGATGTTGCCAGTGGCGATTTGTTCCTTCGTGTAGTGATAATAGATGTCGATGTGTTTGCTGCGAGAGTTGGTGATGTCATTTCTCGAGAATAGGATTGAAGATTGATTATCGGTGAATATGGGGATGGGTGTGAAGACGTGTCTGAAGTTCTTTCCGAGGTGTATGAGCCATGTTCCCTCGGTGGATGCAAATGAGCTAGCAACGAGTTCGGATTCCATGGTGGATCTACTGACCATTTTTTGTTTCTTAGAAGCCCATGAAATGGGAGCTCCATTGAAGGTGAATAGCCAGCCAGTGGTGGATCTTCTGTCATCACGGTCCCCTCTGAAGTCCGCATCGGTATATCCGGCCAGGTTGTGCATGTATCCCTTCATTCCTTCTCCTTCTCTTCAATACAGGATCCCATAGTCCCTTGTTGCTAGTAGGTATCATATGATTTGTTTTGTGGTTTCCCAATGTATGGATGATGGATTTGAGACGTACTGAGCACATTTGTTGGTTGCGAAGGATATGTCGGGCCTCATGCAGACAGAGCAGTAGTTGATACTGTGTCAGCAACAACAAGAGCTTCAGTACTTAGGAGCGGAAGAGGGAAATGAGCAATGATACTTGTCAGTGTATTGACCAGCTCAAGACTGAGCTTTAACTAATTACCTAAGAACTGTACATATAGTCTGGCGGAGTAGCGGAGTCCAATAACAAGTAATAGAAAGGGGAGAAGTGGAGAAATCATGACATTACCCCCTCCTTTAAGGTCAATGTCCTCATTGACAATAGTGGCCAGACCACCGGATGGTCCAAAACATCGGGTTGGGGCACCATTTGTTTGGGCGCCTAAGGTTTGCTGTTCGTTGTCCTCTCCACCCACGGTCTTGACTGAGTGGGCTCACACTGTCACATGCAGTGTGGGACTCCAGTGGTGGGGAGAAGAGGTAAGTCGGCCCCTGCAACTGTCCTAGCTGTCATGCCGGCGTGCATGGCGGTGGGGCACCCTCTTCGCGAGAAGAAGGTAAGGCAGGGGTTGTGAGTTTGGTCCTCTGCCGGTCATTCTGGTTGTTGCGCCGGCGTGCGCGATGGCCCCAGATCTTCTCTGGTCATTGTGCACGCCGGCGCGACGTCGGCTGGTGGTTTTGGTTGTCTCTTGGTTGTTGCGCCATGTGCAACGACCGCGGGTTGTCTTCTGGTTGTTGCACTGCTGTGTGTGACGATGTTCTGTCACTTGTGTTGTTGTGCTAGTGTCTGTGCCACTCCTCGCAGACCTTCCTCACACTGCACCTCCTGTACCTCATCCT
>QFEC01074405.1:1596-19552 GCA_003316585.1 Gomphus bonarii | reverse complement strand
TTAGATACCAGGCTATTTAATATGAAAGTTCATAACCTAAGAGACAGATCCCCAACATCTTTCCATGGTCCAGGGTTGGTTCTCTAATCCTTTTCGTCCCCTAGCTGCCTGGGCACCTTTTTACCCTGGGGGCAAAATACTGTAGCCACATAGCATCTAAAATATTCTGTAACTATGAGAAAAAGAGATAACTGTTCAGTTTCTTTTGTAGATTCTTTATATCTTTATCTAGTTCGATCTCACATGCATATACTGGGTGTGGGAGTCTGTGTTCTCTAGCTATTGTTTTTTTTCTATGTTTTTATCTATTTTATGTATCTGAAGTGTAGTATTTGGATATTTATAACAATACCAGCTGAATGTCTCCCATAGGTCTCAGCTCAGTGCATTCACTTCACACATTTGGTTCATCACATCCTTTATTCCACTTCACTTCACTTATTCTTCTATGTTTGTTTCACTTTGCTTTGGTATACCTCAGTTATGCATGGGCATATATATCTACTCTCCATGTCTAGTTTCCATGTCTCTTTATTTTTAGTTACATTTCTTATGCTACCCTGTTCCATACTATGGTCATCTATCCCCATCTCACACCATCCAAAATCTAGTGGTAAGAGGGACAGGAGGGCACAACACAAGAACATTGAAGCCAAGCCACATCCACCTCAGCTCATTGGACTGAGCTGAATCCACCCACATTTGATTGAAGGCATTATTACACTAGTGTCCTGAAATCAACACACACTTAACAGTATTTTCTGAACCAATCTCTTATCCTTTTCATTTCTTATCATTATGCCTCCCTGTACTAGAGCAGTGGCCCATTCTGAGACCAGCCAACTCACTCCCACAATTTTTCAGTGAAGAGTGCATGGTTCTTCAAGTACCCCACCCTTTCATTTCAGATACAGTCTTCCACCCATGGAACTTCATCCTCTCAGCTCCCCCTTGCAGGCCTCTTGTATTGAGGAAGTAGCTGATGAAGAAGTAGAATACAAGCACCAGGGCAACAATGATCAAGAAGTCAATCTAGTGGAAAGAGAACTCAGCTCAGCATGATCAAGTGAGAATGCTGAAGTTGAAGGACTGCAGTTCCCCTGAGTCTAAGTCATATCTATCAATCTCCATGAGGGGGACAATGCTGGTAGGTGCATATATGCGTCCTTTTTCTTTTCTCCTTACTCCTAAGCTCTTTGGACCTTATCCATACTGTTCTAATCTTTCATCCCTTTCACTTCCATCATCTCCACTCTCTCCATAGTCCAGGGTAGATCCTCTGGTCCTTTTCCATCCTTTCTGTCCCCTAGCCACCCAGGTGCCTTTTTCCCCCAGGGGTAAAATACTGTAGCTCCATAGTATCTAAAACATTCTGTAACTATGAGAAATGGATGTAACCATTTGGTTTCTTTTGCAGATCCTTTAGATATTTATCTAGTTCTGTCTTGTGTGCATATACTAGGTATAGGAGTCTGTGTTCTCTAGCTATTTACTACTTTGTAATTTTTGTCTATTTTATGTATCTAGGATGTGATGTCTGCTTATTTACAACATCTATTCTCTCTGAGTTGTAAGGTTGAAGTCTCTTGTTTGGTATCTTGTTCAACATCATATTTGTCTGCATCTCTTATAGAGTGGAAGATGGAACTTGAACCATCGTCATCTGTAATTAATCTCAGATATACAATAAAACAAGCTGTCAGTGGTTGATCTACTCATCAGAATACTTCCTGCAATCCATGTCCAACTTCTATCAGCTCAATTTTCACAGCTCCATACAACCTGGAATACTACAGCATAGTGATATGGCAATGGGTACCCACCAACAGCCATTCTGCACCCCACTGGTATTTTAAGGAAGGAGATGTGAACTCTAGAGGTGGACACTTGGATATATGTACTTATGACATCTCTTTAAATAAAAAAATGAAAGGAAAGTGAAAGTGAATTTAATTTAATTCTCTTAATCTATTTTTATAAGTCTAAATAACTTAAATATTCTTAAACTAAACTCATCTATTATTTGATATCAGGATGTAAAGGTGGGTATGGGTGGAGGATCCCTGACTTTTGTGCCACACTAATGTCACTGGTATTTTCAGATGACATGAACCACCCAAATATGCTATAGCCATCTGTGTTTGCTAATGCAAAGCAATAAATATCCATATGCATAGATAAGGTTGCCACTGGTGCCACTCCACAGCAGGTCATCAATGCCTTGATGCACTTGTTTTCTCTGTGTCACACTGAAAGTCATACTGGGCTTCAAGCATCATATCAGCCATATTCCAACTGAGCCTGGAATTTGCAGTCTCCTGTTTAGAGATGTCAAAATTGTTATTTTTTCTGGCTCAAAATAAAAAACTTGGACTATTGGTGCCTCCTTACATGCTCTCAGACATTTACAACTGTCAAAGTACGATCTACTGAGCCTCAGTTCACTTGGTCATACCAACCAAAGTCCAGCATACCGTATTACAAGCTACAGACTTCAAAGTCTTACAAGTACTATTTGGTTTGGCTCAGCTCAGTTTGGCTCAGCTCAGTTCGGTACATCACAGTTTGATTATATTCTTCATTACTCACTTGCTTCGCTTCAGTTACCTTCAGTACATGTATGGGCATGTATGCCTGCTTTTCGTATATTACTATTCTTACACCCATACTTTACATTCTCATTTCCATGCCTTGTGCAACATTGTTGCATATATTATGGCACCCTATTCTCTATATAAGTAATTAGTCCTCATGTATGTATTCTCCATTCAGATTATCGACTAAGTTAGACATACGCTACTAGTACTTAAGTTAGTAGTCCAATCGCTTGGTACTGAGCATCTCAGACCCCTACCAAGCATCCATCCAAAATCCAGTGGCATGGGCAGGAGGATTGGCACAATGCAAGAACATTGAAGCTGATGCCACATCTGAACCTTAGCTCATTGGACTGAGCTGAACCACCTGAACCAAGAGCATGTGTGCATGCACTTAACAACAATGCAGCATGCTGATGGCAGCTGCACCACTTTTCAAAACACTTCCTGCACTCTGCTGTTGAATTCTTCCTATCAGTTCTGTTTTTGTAAATCTACTACCCTTGGAATACTACAGCCCAGCAATACTGTTAAGAATGGGCTGAGCCAAGGTTCTTGCATATTACTCAAGTGAGGTTGTAACTTCAGGTGAGGTTTGGAGTAGGGCTTGGCTTCAGCTTATGTGCTGTGCTATCCAGATCTCGTAGAATCCCTAATTTCTGAGGGTGAAGTTTTCAACTAAAAGCTTGGGGTAATCTTAGTCAATTTTCTGACTACAGAACTACTAATTTACATACACATTATATACAAGATTAGTATTTCAAATTAGTCAGAATGATTTCAAATCAAAAGAACAAAGGGGTTTCTAGCATGGGAATTAAAACAAAGGCAAGGTGAAACACGGATGAGTAAGAATAAGGTTTGGGCAGAGTTGTAACAAAGATTGTTGCACAAGGCAATGGAAATTACTTGAATAGGAAAATGTATCATGAGTGGAATTGTGAAGCGAATAAACTGAAGCGAGGTCTAGAACTAGGATGAGAAATCAATGGAGACTGAGGGGGGTTTCTGAAATAAGAAAGAGAACACTTAATCATGATTGACTAAGCAAATGGAGATCTTGCAAAGCAAGATCCTAACAAGGGGGCTTAGAAGCCCAAAGAAAAATTCAGGCAAGGGGAAGAAGAAGGCTAGCGAGGCTAGTGAGGATGAGGATGGGCGAGAGGTGGAGGCCAAGCTTGAACCTCAGTCTCCAGAGGTGGAGATTGGGTGGGGGTCAAGAACCAAGGCAAGGTCAGGTTGGTGGTTGAGGCAAAGTTTGCCTTTGGTCGTTGTTGTCGAAGATTCCCCAGAGCCCACCCCACTTTTCTGGCAGACACCACTATTCTCACTTCTTCCCTCATGTTCACCAACATGCTCTCCAACACCTCACATTATCGTGCCTCCAGTGGCAGCACTCAATGTTTCACCGGTATTTGCATTAACAGATGCAATTCAAGAGTTGAGTGAGGTTGTTGGAAAACTTTGGGAAGGGTTGGCCAAGGTTAGGGAGGGGGTGGAGGAACTGAGAGGTGAGTTGGCAGAGGTTAGGGAAGGGCTGGATGAGTTGAGGGATAACAGCCGGTATCATAGGAGGTGGGTGAAGTTGAAGTTGGAGAAGGAGAGGAAGAAGAACTTAGAGAGGTTAATGAATACCAGGAAGAGGGTACATAGTGTGGATAAGAGTATCAGAACACGCCTGAGGTGCAAGTCCTAAACCAATAGACTCTCTTTTTTTTTTTTTGAGCAAGTGAAGATTAAGACATAAGTGGAAAGGGACTTAGAGAGCAGATAGTGGTCCAGGCTTAGTTGGGTAGGACTTGTGGAAGTCTTGAACAAGCTCAGATGCATTGTTAACCTTGGTCGCAAGGATCCAAGAGGTTTCTTCATCTGTTCCTTCGTAACCTGCCCACCATACCAAGTACAGTAACTTGCATGCCTTGCATCTGTTCTCAATCTTGGAATCTAAAACTTCAGTGACTTCAAATTCTGGTTTGCCATTGATGATAACAGGAGGCAGGGGTGATTGAGTATGGTTTGGGATGGCATTGGGCAAGGTTGGTTCAAGCATTGAAATGTGAAATATGGGGTGTACTGCTTTCATATAATCTGGGAGTTTCAGAGTGACTGAGTGAGTACCAGGATGTGTGATGATTTCAAAAGGTCCCAAAAACTTCTCAGTGAGCTTCTTGGTAGGATGTGTTGTTCTAAAGAATTGTGCTTTGACAAACACAAGGTTTCCAACCTTGAAGTCTGGTGCTAGAAGTTGTTTGTTATTGGCCAAGGTTTGATATGCCTGTTGGGCAGCGAGGATAGCTCAGCAAAGTTCCTGATGAAGTTCATCCAGGTCTATAATGAAGTCTTGAGCTCTCAAAGAAGTGAGGTCATGTTTGGGATGAATAGCAAGGTTTGGGTGGTAGCCCTTATTGGCAAAGAAGGGTGAGATTCCAGTCATAGCACTGGGAGCATTGTTATAGGTGAACTCAGCAAGGGGAAGGAGCGAGGCCCAATTGTCCTGTTGATAGTTGCAGTAGACATGGAGGTACTGTTCTAATGTTTGATTGTATGTTCAGTCTGACCATCACCTTCAGGGTGATAACCCAAAGTGTAGTGCAACTTTATGTCCAGGGCTTTCCCTAGAGAACACCAGAAGTGTGACACAAATTCTGAACCTCAGTCAGAGGTTACATGGGATGGGATGCCGTGCTTTGAGAATACATGGAGTACAAAGAGCTTGACAAGTTGGGGTAAGGTTATCATGTCAGTGATGGGGATGAATATTCCTTGTTTGGAGAATTGGTTGACGATGACTAGAATGGCTGTAAATTCCAAGGAGGCTGGGAGCTGTTCAATGAAATCCATGGATATAGAATTCCAAGGCTTCTCTGGAACAGGGAGCTGTTTGAGCAGTCCATAGGGCTTGTGCTGTTGTGGTTTACTGCACATACAAGTGATGCATGATTTACAGTAGTCCTTGACATAGGATTTGATGCCAGACCAGTTGAAGTCTCATCTGACTAGTTCCAAGGTTTTGTTAATCCCAAAATGTCCTGACAGGATGTGGTCATGTTTGAAAAGTAAGACTTTTAATTACAAGTCTTGAACCTTGGGAACATAGATTTGTCCATTGAAGAGTAGTAAACCATCTTGGTTGGTCTGCCACTTGGAATCTTTGGTGGAACCAAGGTGTTTCTGAGCAAGAGGATCTGAAGTGAGGTTTCATTGAATCTCAGCTAAGATTCATTTGGTGTCCATAAGCAAGGTTGCTTGTAAGACAGGATGAGCAAGGTTTGTTGCCCAGAGGGACAATTCCAATTGATGTTGAGAGAAGATTGGCCTGAGGTTCTGAGGGTTGATAGTGGCATAGTCGCTTGCCTCCTCTTTTAGGTAGACATCCCAACATCTCGTAAGGGAGTCAGGTTTTGTACCAAGGCATCCAGGCCTTAAATGTATGATGAGGTTGAACTGGGAGAGGTACTCTGACCATCTAGCCTGTCATCTGGTCAATAGTTTAGTAGTACAGAAGTACTCCAAATTTTTATGATCAGTGATGATGTTGATGGGTTTGGCAGAGCCTTCCAGATAGTGTCACCAACACTGGAATGCCTCACAGAGGGCCAATAGTTCTTTGTCTTGAACATCGTAGTTAAGTTTGGGGGAGGTCAAAGTTTGGGAGTGAAAGGCTATGGGGTGGAGTTCACCGTCCAAGGTGTGCTGAGAGAGAATCGCAGCAAGGGCATAGTCTGATGCATCTGTCTCCACAATCAAAGGGCAGTCAGGTGTCCAATGGGTTAGGATAGGTGTACTTGTAAATGCCTGCTTCAGCTTGTTGAAAGATTCTCTACAATCCTCAGTGAAGTTCCAATGAAGGCCTTTCCTGGTGAGTCGGGTAAGAGGGATCGTGATGGCAGAATAATTGTTGATAAAACATCTATAAAAGTTTGCAAAACCAAGGAAGGACTGAACATCCTTAACCTTCCAAGGTTCCAGCCAGTCTAGAATGCACTTGACTCTTTCTTCAGCCATGGTGAGACCCTCAGGCAAGAGTATGTAGCCAAGGTATTCAACCGAGGTCTGGTGAAATGAAAATTTATCTTCTTGGGCATAGAGATGGTGCTTATGTAGCCATTGCAAAGCTTCTCAGACATGTCCAATGTGTGAGGTTTCATCATCAGAGTAGATGAGAATATTGTCCAGGTAGACAATAGTACAAATGTCCAAAAGGTCGCCAAATATATCATTTATGAAGTGTTGAAAGGCTGCAGGAGCATTGGATAGGCCAAAAGGCATGGCAAGCCATTCAAAAGATCCATAGTGGGCCCTGAAGGCTGTCTTCCATTCATCTCCTTCTGCAATATGAATGAGGTGATAGGCATGCCTAAGGTCAATTTTGGTATAGATGCAAGCTTTCTTGAGAGCATCTAATAGGTTGGTTATTAGTGGGAGTGGGTAGTGATCCTTTTTGGTGATTCTGTTAAGACCTCAGAAGTCTACACAGAGCTGCAAGGAACCATCCTTTTTCCGCACAAACAACACTGGGGCCCCATGTGAGGAGCACGATGGGTGGATGAATCCTTTCTTGAGGTGTTCATTGAGAAATTCTCAAAGCGATTGAAGCTTGGAGACTGACAGAGAATAGATAGGACCAAATAGGGGTGAGGACCCATCCTCAAGATTGATCTTGAGGTCATAAGATCTGTGGGGTGCTAGTGTATCAGCACTAACTTTACTGAAGACAGCAGTGAAGTCATGGTAATGCTCGGGAACATGCTGTTTAATGCTGTCCAAAATTTCAGAGGTTTTGACCATAGTTGAACCTCAGATGAAGGCGTTGAGATCAGCGAGGTCAAGCTGAAATGCCTGGGATCCTTCTAGTTTTCAAGCTTGCATAAAAGTGGTGGTGTTTACCAGAGCTATCCAAGGTGTTGTCAACTTTGGAGGGGTAGGCAAGGTTTCACTAGGAAGTGAGGTGCTATGAGCTGTAGTAGCCAGATGTGTTGGCACGGGGGCTGGTTCCAAAGTCTTGAAGGTAATACTGCCCAATACCCAGTCAATTGTTGGATTGTAGCAGGTGAGCCAGTTGTAGCCAAGTACCGCAGAGCAGCTGCCATCCAATGAAGTTACACAGAAGGTAACTGTCTGAAGTTCACCAGTTGGAAAATGGATTGGGATGGTCATAGTCTGAGTGATGGTTGAGTTAGTAGACCCATCAAATAATTTTAATGGAATAGGGGGTACAGAGACAGTAGGTAGAGAATATTTCTGCACTACTTGTGATTCAATAAAACAATCAGAAGAACCACAATCAAGAAGGGTAACTAAACAGGTTTTAGGCATAAGGGTACATGTCAAATTCAATACTAAAGAGTTCTTTAAAAGAGTGGAAGAAACAGTATTCAAAGTGAGCATGTGAGCGAGGTTACCGCAATCCTCAGGCCATGTGGTTCCAAGGTTGCTTATTATTTTTTGATTCCATGGCCAAGGAATCTTCAGCCTTAAGGTCACTCAAACCCATTTCACTGACATTTTAAAATACATGTCATGCTGCAGAAGACCAAACATGTCCTCTGTGTTGGTCTAGGTCGTTGGAGTATATGATGATGTCATCCAGGTAAATGGGGATGGAGATATTGAGGAGGTTGGAGAAAATGTCATTCATGAAGCGTTGAAATGCTGTGGGGGAATTAGTGAGTCCAAAGGGCATTACACACCACTCAAAGGATCCATATCTGGTTTCTGAAGGTGGTTTTCCATTCATCACCTTTGCAGATTCAAATGAGGTGATAGGTGTGTCAGAGGTCAATTTTGGTGAATATCCAAGCCTTACAGGGAAGGAGTCAGAGCTCACCTTGGCAGCGCAAGCTTTAGGGTTTGGGGAGTTGGTCATCTTTGACTTTGGGCACTCCTTAACCATGTGGCCTTTCAATCCACACATGAGACAGAGTTCCTGATCAATTCGTTGCTGATGCTCCTTGGGCAGAAGTTTACCGTCCTTCCTGAGCTTTGACAAAAGGTTGGGAGTCTTGGTATTGTTTGCAGACTTCTGGTTTCTGCTGTTGTTGTTGTTGTTGTTGTTGTTGTTGTTGTTGTTGTTGTTGTTGTTGTTGTTGTTCCCCTTATGGCTCTTTTGGTTGTTGTTTGAGCTGGAGGAGGACTGGTTGGACTGGTTGGGGGGATTGGACCAGTTGGAGGTTGTGTTAGAACCTTGGGTGGGGTTTGCGAGGTTTTCATACTCCTTGCATTCCCAATACCTGCTATCAATTTCCAACGCGAAGTTACGAAGCTCGGCAAGGGACTTTAAGTGAGGAAAATTAAGGAGACTGTCCTTAATATGTTTGGGCTATCCCTTGTAAGCCATGTCATTCCACTGAGTGTGAGTGGAAGCTTGGGCAAAGTCAATGAAGTAGTGAGCAGCTCAATGATAATCCTTCATGACTATTTTTTTGAGCTCTATTTCTGCTTGTGCAGCATTGTTGAATGGCCCAAAATTCATTTCAAGCTTGGTGCAAAATTCTTTCCAATTTGAGAGCCAAGAAGGCTCGGGAAAGATCTCACCTAGGATGGCAGGTTCAAAATATTGTAAGGTGGGCCAGAGAGGTATGAGATGGCATACTGAATCCTTGATGTGCCTGTCTTGAAGGCAGATGGGTGATCTCAGAAGTTCAGCATACATTGAAGGAAGAATGTACAGAGCTTAGCTTGATCCATGCCATCGTAAACCTTGGGTTCATGAATTTTGGCTCAGGAGCCTGAATCCACAGTGGTTGGTTGGGCAAGACGTTTGAAAACCCTTTCAATGAGCTCATCTGAGTTAATATTCGTATTGACACTGTGAGCATCTTGGAACAGGTTATCATCATCATCTGGGTCATTGTCAGGGGGGCTATTATCAGGAGGCCTGAGAGGTGGAGGGGTTCTGCGTCCTTGGTCTCTGCCTTGACCAAAGTTTTCGGTGTCAACCGTATTGGGGGAGCATACATCCTTGGGTTGTTTGGAGACTCATTGTAATTCCAATATTGCTTGCAGATTAGATGGGGTTGAGGGTGCCGTAACTTGTCTAATAGCACGAGTACTGGAATGAGTAGTCATGGTGGACATTAATACAAGATCAGGAGTGTGAGTCAGAAAATACTGTTAAGAATGGGCTCAGCTAAGGTTCTTGCATATTACTTGAGCAAGGTTGTAACTTCAGGTGAGGTTCAGAGTAAGGCTTGGCTTCAGCTTATGTACTGTGCCATCTAGATCTCATAGATTCCCTAATTTCTGAGGGCAAAGTCTAACAGAATACTCAAGGTAATCTTAGTCAATTTTCTGACTACAGAACTACTAATTTACATACACATTATATACAAGATTAGTATTTCAAATTAGTCAGAATGATTTCAAATCAAAAGAACAAAGGGGTTTCCAGAACGGGAATTAAAACAAAGGTGAGGTGACATGGATGAGTAAGAATAAGATTTGGGTGAAGTTGTTACAAAGATTGTTGTGCAAGGCAACAGAAATTACTTGAATAGGAAAAGGTATCATGAGCAGAATTGTGAAGTGAATAAATGAAAGTGAGGTCTAGAACTAGGGTGAGTAAACAATAGAAACTGAGCGGGGTTTCTGGAATAAGAAAGAGAATACTTAATCATGATTGACTAAGCAAATAGAGATCTCGCAAAGTGAGATCCTAACAGATACAGTTGCTGGTCCAGATTAACAGCCACTTTATGGACCACTCATACTTGTATCGGATCAACAGTCTTACATCTATATTTGATGGTTATATCAAGCTGTTGAGATATTCCATGAGTTTGGGTAGGATGCTTAGATCAAATATACACCCATCCTACCCAAACTCACAGACATATTTGTGAATATTGAACTTACCAAAAAAAAATAGAAACAAGACCAACCACATCCTATCCTACCCCATCTTGAATCAACCTCCACTCTCTGTCTCTCTTGGTCATGTTGGGCTGTGATTTCATCACCCTGCTGTAAGGGCAACCCCTGTAGCATTCACTGAGGTTACTGAAGTCACATAACCAAAGCTAGCAAGGGGGAAAACCTAAGTTTATTAGACCATGTACATAGAACTGGAGTCTCACCTAGCGAGGGGGAAAACCTAAGAGGAAAACTTAGGGTCCCTTGCTAGTGAGCTATGCAATCTATATACTTGTCATCCAGTTCCTACTTCTTCAGCATACCTTACCTCTCAATCAGATCTTAAAGTATGCTAACCCCACAACTCATATCTAATATTCCGGTACTTAGGCTAACACCTTAGCTACTCAGTTCAGTATATCATGCAATTAGACTAAGCAGCTGTTGTAGCTCTTATCATATGTATGTTGGGTTTGGCTCAGTCACTACCGGTATAGGTGAATCAGTTTGGCATCGATTCGGGTCATGAAACAAGTGGTCCCCCGACCTCCATTCTTTGTTCCTCTCTCTCTCTTTGCTTCCCTTCTATTGTTGTCTGTTTTGCTTGTATTGCTGCTATGCTTAAATCAGTGCCTATTAGGTAAGCCAAAAGGTGTCCATTGGGGCTTGTCTTCACATTGTGTATTGACAAGCCTCAAAGGCTCTATTACTGTGTGTCTGTTAAAAGTCTCTTACAGACCTTCTCTGTCAACAGATTGGCCCATAGGATCCTCATCTTCCACTACTCTCATGTTGATACCACTCAAGACTTCCCAGTACATTCTCCCAAGGACCAAGGACCAAGTTTCACAGGCTTCCTGGGCATGGTCAAGGAGTTAGGTAGAAGTTGCTAAAGTTGCCAAACTTGTTGAGCACAAACTTCAGACAATCATGATGGTTTCATTGCTAAGGAGGGAAATAATAGAAGTGCACTTGGAAGATTAGTAGATGGAATCATAAAGTTCCTCTTCTCTTATTTGGCTACTCTCTTGATTCAGCCAAACCTCCCTGCCCAGTCTTCTCAAAGACACGGGTGATGTGGTCATGCTCCAGACTATTAAGAGTAATTGATATTTGCAAAAGTTCAACTTGTCCAATTACAGCTACTTACACTGACACTAACACACGAAGGGAATCCTGTGTCCAACGAAGTTTTTGGCGGCAAGCATCGGTCACAATGTTTGGGCAGGAGACGTGGATTCTAGAGGTGAGATGCAGAGGTGGGATGCGGTTAGATCACTGACTTGTGTGCTACACTGATATCGACGATTTTTTCAGGAGGATTTTTTTGCATGTTCTCACCAAACACTCACGTACCTCCATAATCATCAAAAGAAAATATAAGATAAGACCGACCCATATTCTATCACACTCCAACCTTCACTTTCTTCTATTCTACACTACCATTAGCACTCCAAATAGCAATTTCTCCCTGAAAGATCATCAACTCCAATCCCACGCTCGAAGCATATAGACGCTGCCAAAGATGTTGATAACGAGTTCCATCTGCGCGATGCTTCTGTCCGATGATGCTTGAGGCAGATGCAGTGCCGGTGACGACTCTAGGGCTGTTTCGAATAATTTATGTCAACTTCCTCTTCGTCTTTTCCTTGCCCATTACGAATCATTATTCTTGCTGCACCGTATGCAGTTGTATAGTAAAATATATATTATAAAGACGGTGGCTCATTCCTAAGAACCAATCTCCGCACATTCATCCAGTTGCTTTTTCAGTTTCCTTGTTTCAAAGATGGAATGCTTCAACACAGCCGTATTTTGGGACCTAGGCTACTTGCACCTCAGCCCTGTATCAACAATTACGTCCCTATCCAAATATTGCTTTACTACATCGAAATGTAATCAGCGCCACCCCTCACATGCACACTGGACGGACACTATCAAGGAAAAACTATCACGTTCATTCTCAATCTGAACTCTGTTCTCTCCTCCTCTCCAACCCTTCAACTCCCGTGCTGGTAATAAGTCGAGAATAGACCTTGTCAAGGTTGTCGGACTGGCTCTGACCTGATCGACCTTCGAGACTTCCATATAGACATTGGTGGGCACGGATAGACAACTCTCACTCTGATCTAGGCAGACCTTCACTCTCGCAGCTTGCAATTCCTGAACGAAATCTCGCAACAATGGAGTTAGTTATGAGGCTTATTCCGTTATGACTCCAAATCGGTGTAACGCCTTACACCGGAAGACAGTGTCCACGCGGAAGAAAGAGAGCAGGCAAACCATGCGAGAGCAGTCTCCTCTTTTCGCCCTTTTCCAAATCCCGGTGGAGCGATTTTCGTCAGTGACCTCACTCTGATGGACTAGTCGGTGCACCCGCCGCGGAGCCAGGAGAACGTGGAGTGTACGCAGCGTTTGGTCCATATGCATTATGAGGGAACGGGCAAGAAGACATTACATTTTCGCCCAACAAGAAATCTCTTTAAAGGGTGCACTAAAATCATACACAAGGTACCCGGAGACCTTGCGGTGTAGCCCCCAATTGGAAGTGGGGAGAGAGACCGTGAATGGTCACTAAACGACGGAGATATGAAGCCTGGACACCATGCGCGACATAGCGAAGGAAAGGTTCGTGAGTGGGAGAGAGATGGATGGTGCGTCAGGACCACGGTGGGGCGACACTAATTGTGTCCACAATACGGGAGAGGCAGCAGAGATGGCGTTTCAACACCGCACACAAGGCTCACACCGCATGCAGGGGGGACGAACCTGCCTTAACGCCACCCACGATGTGCTCGACGTGAAGGGGGCGCACAAGCTCCATATGCGGGGAGGGGTGATACAATGCCTGAGCACCATCCACCTGATCACGGATATGGTACGTGAGGATATACATCAGATGTAGAGATGTAGTGGATACGGTGTTCTTGCACGTAGTATGTGTACGCCCCATATGAAAGGGAAGCCAGACGGTGTTTGAGCGCCATGGGCAGAAGGGACAGGCGATGGTATGTGGCCACCAGATGCAACAGAGTAGGTCTGTACTCAGCCTCGAGGGTCCGAGAGCGTGGGGAAGGTTCATAAAGATGAAACCTTTACGGTTAAGGTGGTGTCCCCTGCATCGCTCGATCCGTTTCACCTCTGCTGTGCCGTTCCCTTCACCGCTCGAGCCATTTTACAGTCACCGTGACGTTCCCTACACAGCTCCCTACACAGCCACAGACATATAATGATTGAGGTTCCGTTCCTTGCACCCACTCGAACCGTTTACGGAGTGCAGGGTGTGAATATGGAGCGCTGAGAAGGGCTCATCGAGGTTGACAGAATGCGGGCTGTCGCGGGGGAGACAGCCTGAGGGTTTAGTAAGTGGATGGTGTGAGAAATTTGCTTGTGTTGGCAGACCGGCACCCAGCGGCTGGTAAGTTCTTCTGAGAGCAAAACCTTCCGCCGGAACTGTTTGCTCATAAGCTTGACAGTGGCATACGTGACACGACTCAGAGACCATTCCATTCACAAGACCAGACGTGAATCAACGAACGATACACAAATATCTTACTGTTACGATCCATATTCAAATCTTCAGAACAAGACGTACCTACGGCCCTCTGCAATTTAATTATATGGTGGTTATGAACCACGGTCGGGTCTCAGTTGGTACCAGATGAGAATCAGAAGCACAAGTTTCCCCACGGACCCGACTTAGCTACGTGCAGGTATAAGCCACGTTTTGATGTTTTACAAAGTAGAGGATATTATTTGGAAACTCACTGAGGCAGATTTCGGGAATACAGTGCAAGGTGCAAGAGCTTGTTCCTACTAGTGGCTTGAAGGGATCTACTTGGTGACGATTAATGTTCAGTGAAAGAGACGCAGGGTTTCCTTGGTTGTTGCTAACAACCTAGTAATGATGTGCCACTTCTGCTTTGAATTTCTTGGATCATATTTGTACATATGCACCATTGACCTGGGCTCAGGGATCTGTTTAGAAAAATCCGAGGGATCCGAGGGACCACGCCGCGGAACAGAGGGTCGTTTACTTTCATCGAATGATTTGAAATATTTGATTGACGCACCTTGCTTCCGCCGCAGTTTGGACGAAAATATGCTGCTAGATATTGGTACCCTTACATCTCCTCTGATTATCGCTGGTGTGATTTAGCACGGTATCAAAGGGTCCCAGAAGTTCCAAGGTTATATCGGTGCCGCTGCTCACATGAACTATGTAGCACTCCATCAGCTTGACGTATACTGCCAAGCAACTTGCGTCCTGACCCACGAGGACCTGAAGGCACAGAACACTTCGCGAAGCTGTCAAAATGTCCAACTGACAGAACTCACCACCCACGTTCGGTTATTAGAAGATTGGACATCCTTTCCACGATCACTGGTATACTGGAGTAGTTAAGTATTAGTCAGGGTCACTACAATCTTGATTGTACTGGTCGTTGCAAAACGAGGGCCCAGGGGTAAATGGGTTGCTGATCCTAAAGCGTAGTTCGCACAGGAAGCTCGCTTCGGGGCAGAAGAGCCTATCATGTACTACAAAGTGATTTTGTGCGTCAAATAATATATCTGGCCAAATTGGGTAGACAAAAAAAAGGTCAGTAATGAGAGGGGGAAAGAGGTTGCAGAAAGATAGTCAGCAATCTTACCATAAAAAATGATAAAGGAAAGACAAGAAATGATGTCAGTCATAAATTACTGTGATATTACTGTGTAGCCATCGCCCTGACCGAACCACGCGGGAGACAGTGCCCACTGCCCACCAAACGACCTGCCTTTTGTGGATAAACCTGTCTCGGTAAATACAACGATAGGCTCACAAGTCTAGATAGAGCCTCAAAAATAGGTTCTCGGATCTCTCCCAGTACCACACCGGTAGCAGACTCTGCGAAATCTCGATGATGGCACAATCGGTATGCGACGGAGTAACAAGTTGAAATCTGTCAACAGCACAGACCGTGAATGATACAGTAAACCAAGATCATGTGTGAGATGATACCTAATATGAAATGTAGGAATGCTTTCTCAGCTGTTAGTCAAATAGTAACAGACGCGATCTCTCTCAAGTTTGGGCGCCAAGACAGTCACAGCACGTTAGAGAGCAGGGGTCACGTGGGAGTATGGCGATCGGTAGTCTGAAGTGCGGGCCCTAAAATGGGAGGATTTCGAATTCCTTTCAAGTACAAGGGGTAGAGTGTCGGATGGCCGCACGCGGAAACCGTAGAATTTCCTCTGCTATAGCCCTGGGTCCCTGGCGGGAGTGAACTCAATTTCATGGCACCCTGTCATGAATCAAGGTTTATATGACAGGGTGCCATGATATCGTTCACGCATGCCCCAGGGACCTACGGTTTTAGCAAAATTTCCGGCTACGATTTCCGCGTGCAGAAACCCGATTCTCTGCCCCGTGTAGCCATGATCAATGTTTGCGCTACCACAAAACTCCTTGGAGGAAGAATGAATGGTTGATCCTTTAGCCGATGCAATATACACCAGACTGCCATGTTGGCGTTATAGGGATTTGGGACTACTCCTCTCTGCTAGACTACTTGATAGCTTTGGTCGCAAGACAACCAATTGGTTTTATTTCCATTTTTCACAGGAGGAGCAAAAAAGAAACACACATCAAATCATTTAGGCATACGAGACATTCCCTTAGCGCGGGGCTTTGTCGGATCTTGCATGGGCCCTTTTTCCTCTCATCGTCAATCATCCAGGTTAAGTTAGCAACAGAAATTGATTGGGGTGTAAGAAACACTACCTTAGACCAACACATGGCTTCCTGTCGCATTGGTAAAAGTATTTCTATGATGTCCTTCGGCGCTCATCCTGATGTACCAGATTTTACAAGGGGTAAAAATAACAACTGGCATAAAATGTTAGCATGTGCAGCACATGTCAAAGGGATGTCATTGAACACACATCAGACAAGCTAACTTTGTGCTTGAGTCTTGTCCAAGATATCCTTCGGCTATCTGTTGATTGAGATGGCGGACCACCTCTCGGTTTTCTTTCTATCTGATGTGTTTTCTACCATTAGCGAGGGGATGTGGTTGTGTGTTATAAAGCGCAAAGCTTTTTCTATTAGCACAATAAAGCAACCACGTTTACTTCCATCTCGCTTCTCTTGCTATGTCGTCTCCTCGTGAGTTCATCGAAGGCTATAAGGTTGATCTCCCCCTTGATACGATTGGCAGGCAATCACTCTCCTGAAGAACAGGGGGAGCAGTGTATGTATGATTCTCTCCATGGATAATTTGTTACTCACGGTCTATTGTTCGTCCTGCAGCTCTTGCTGTCTATGGCAATCAAACCTTTGTCATGGATCCTAGTAGGAGGCTCATGGGATATTCCTACCCCAACGAAATGCCCAATCCCTGTGTGGGGACGACCGTAAATACCTATCAAGCGCGAACCATCTTCAATGATGGGTATTCATCGATGCTCACAGTTGCTCATGGCGTCACCCCGACGACTATTGCCACTGTTGCTTACGAAAATCTAACTTCAGCCACGAACTTGAGTTCTTCTGAGTTTTCGGTTCATTGCGACGTCCTCGCAACCGCCACAGCAGCCTATGGACATAGATCAGAGCCAAGTTATTTTGGTCAAATAGGTGGAGGTCACGTATCTCAATGCACAGTGGACGAGAGTGTGGCTCTGGCTTGTAGTTCTTCTGTTAACACGAGCTTAACCTCTCAAGGCAGTTTGTTGTTCCAGTGTTTCTGTTATTTACCTTGATGCTGACTGCATCACCCATTAAACCTCTTCTCTCTAGTCTTCCCTTCTAATGGACCACCTATCATATCATTACACCGTTCACCCGTTCTTCTTCTTCCTACTTTTTCAAATAATCCTACGCGTTTCCCAAGTCGTGGAGTACATGACTATCAACTATCAGATGGTGATATCGACAACACGGAGGCAGATAATTACCTCGAACGCCTTGGAAAGAATCACTATCGATGTAAAGGCCCTCGATGCCCCAATCATCGCATCACCACTGTCCAATGCCAAACATCTTGCTCATTGGTGCGGTGCGAAAAGGACGTTTTCAACAGCAAGGAGAACGCCAGGGTTCATCTGAGGAGTCACTATGGAAAACAGAACCGATTTTACTGCACCGGATGGCGAGCACCCTTTACATTTTCATCGCCCGATTTTTCTTAACTGTGACGGTGTAGCAAAGACAAAACATTTCAACGAAAGGCCGATGCTGAAAGGCATCTCAAAAAGAATAGTGACGGGTCTTTTAATCAATTAACTCTGTATAAGCGTGCATCCTAAGTTAGAGCGAGGCTATACTATATAAATCATTGAATTATTTAAACTGCGCCGTGGTGGTGCCAGGCAGAGTCTGACAGCCTGAAGTGCCCCATCTTTCAGCCAATAATGTACCGTGTTTCTATGAAATAAATTCTCAAAAGGCGATTATGAAGCATCATACGTTTACAATGATTGACTTTGGATTGCACTTACCTTGTTTTGCTTGAAAAGGATTAAGA
>QFEC01074402.1:0-12173 GCA_003316585.1 Gomphus bonarii | reverse complement strand
TTGAAAATATCGAGTATAACCATCCCTCGTTATTATTGTCACCAACGGAACTATCTGGAATTCAAACTCCGACCCACACTATTTTTCATTGTTTAGCGCGGAGACATGGCTCAACTTCTACCCAGAAGCTGAGCCGTGAGTAACACCCTCTCCATGCATAGATAGCACCTACTGACATTGTGTTGTGTAGTAACTCATTTAGGTAGTTACAAATAATACTATAAAAACTTCTACCCAGAAGCTGAGCCTAACTCATTTAGCTCCAGTTGCGCATTTTATTCCAACATGGGATGTTGTATGCGCGATGGTTTGCACGTGCATGTGTGACGGTGACGGTGATGTGATGGTGATGGTGACGATGTCATGTGATGCAATACGCGTCGCGACTTGCGTGCATTGGGGGCGGACGGATTCAGCTTGGATTCGATGGTGCTGCGACGATGGTAGGAGGAGTGGCAAGTGGGGATGGGATATGACTGGTATGCAGGAGGAGAAGTAGATAGGATGGAATAAAGTGAAAATGAAATGGAATATGGTAATCTAAGCATGATGGAATAATAAGGGGGGAATTGGAGCTTATTTTCAACAGTTATTGTTGTTGGTCCCCTTACAGCTCTTTTGGTTGTTGTTGGAGCTGTTGGAGGACTGCTGGTTGGACTGGTTGGAGGGATTGGACCAGTTAGAGGATGTGTTGGAACCTCAGGCAGGGCTCACAAGGTTTCTGTACTCCTTGCATTCCCAGTATCTGCTGTCAATTTCCAACATGTAGTTATGAAGCTCAGTAAGGGATTTTAAGTGAGGGAAATTAAGGAGACTGTCCTTTATACATTTGGGCAACCCCTTGTAAGCCATGTGAACAAGGGTGGCATCATTCCACTGAATGCAAGTGGAAGCTCAGGTGAAGTCAATGAAGTAGTGAGCAGCTCAATGATGATCCTTCATGACTATTTTTTCAAGCTCTATTTCTGCTTGGACAGTGTTATTGAAGGGCCTGAAATATTCATTTCAAGCTTGGCATGAAATTCTTCCCAATTAGAGAGCCAGATAGGGTCAGGAAAGTTCTCACCGAGGATGGCAGGTTCAAAATACTGGAGAGTGGGGCTGGAGAGGTATGAGATGGTGTACTGAATCTTTGATGCACCTGTCTTGAAAGCAGATGGGCGATCTTGGAAGTTCAGCATACATTGAAGGAAGAATATATGGAGCTTAGCTTGGTCCATACCATCATAAACCTCAGGTTCACAGATTTTGGCTTGAGAGCCTGAGTCTGCAGTGGGTGGTTGGGTGAGACATTTGAAAACCTTTTTAATGAGCTCATCTCAGTCAAAGTTCATATCAATGCTATGAGCATCTTGTAAGGGTTGTTACCATTATTGTGTGGGTCATTGTCAGGAGGGCCGTAATCAGAAGGCCCACCAGGTGGAGGAGGAGTCCTGTGCCCTTGGTCTCTACCATGGCCCAGGTCTTCAGCATCAATGGTGTTGAGGGAGCAAACTTCCTCAGGTTGTTCAGAAAGTCATTGTAAATCAGATATTACTTGTAGATTAGACAAGGTTGAAGGTGCTATAACTTGTCTAATAGTGTGAGTACTGGAATGGGTGGTCACGATAGACATGTTAATATGAGATCAGGAGTGTGAGTCAGAAAATACTGTTAGGAATGGCCTAAGCCAAGTTCCTGTGTAAAATTCACATGAGGTCGTGACTTTTAGCAAGGTTCAAGGTAGGGCTTGGCTTCAGCTTATGTGCTGTGCCATCCAGATCCCATAATATTCCCTAATTTCCAAGGGTGAGGTCTGACAAAATACTTGGGGTAATCTTAGTCAATTTTCTGACTACAGAACTACTAATTTACATACATATTATATACTAGATTAGTATTTCAAATAGTTAGAATGATTTCAAATCAAAAGAACAAGGGGATTTCCAGAACAGGAATTAAAACAAAGGCAAGGTGAAACATGGATGAGTAAGGATAAGGTTTGGGTGAGGTGTGTTACAAAGATTGTTGCATAAGGCAATGGAAAATACTAGAATAAGAAAGTGTACCATGTGCAAAGAAACTAACCAAATAAACAAAGCAAGGACTCTGGGCTGAGTAAACAAAGGGCTGAGTAGGATTACTTGAATAGGTGAAAGTATTACTTAATCATAATGACTAAGCAAGCAGGGATCTCATGAGGCAAGATCTTAACAAACCCTGACAATTCTCAAGAAGCCAATCATATTAACATTGAGTCTCTGTTTAATCTGATAGATGAATATAATGTGATTGGTCCCAAAGTCACAGATGTTAACATCTACAATGCTGTCAAAGAATCACACAACAAGGAAGCAAATCAAGAAAATAGAGATAATACTGATAAAGGTAACCCCAAGCCTGCTTGTCCCAGCCTTCATGAGGCATTGCCTGCTACTTTGGTACTTCAACAGTTCATTCAGACCATGGATCACCAAGTTGCTCAGAACCTCATCTTATCAAAATTTGGATAGCAGGTGAGATTGCCGGATATTAACTCCAAGGAATCTACTAACTACTTTGTTTGCTCAGACTTGAATACTATAACCTAATGTATCTAAAGCAATGTAATACAAGCTAATTGTCATTAGAGCCCACAGACTTACTTTTCATAATTCAGTAAAATTCAAAGAGATTAAGCGCCTAGGCCTACCATTGCCCAGGCCTTCCACTGGAAGGTATGTGTTATGACAGAGCTGTACTATTGGTCCGAGTCTGACTCATTCGGCCTTGGGTATCACCCACGTGAACATTGTTCCTCCATTCAGTATTACCCGATGGGGCTATACACCCGTCCTCAGGTTCGTGTGTTCCTGGTGACTGAGTATAAGCAATCTGGTATTCATTCGGGAGTATTAAAATACCTTTCCTCGGGCTGTTCTTTGCCATCTTAGTAAAAACAATGACACCAAAACATAGAAGAGCGTCTGACGGTATCAAAGGCGCGTACTTGACAGTTGATCTGTTCAATGAATTGATCAGCACCGTCTCCAAATTCCTGGAAATTCCGAGCTTCGTCGAGACCTTGCTAGATGACCTTCTATGGCCCCGGATCGGGTCACGAACGAACCACTTAGAACAGCCAAGCAATTAAGAAGCCGCCGATCCCGTAAGAATTTAATTCTTCTGAAATTTTTATGAAAGAACCAGGAAGACAAGTTCTTGGGAGAAAAGCCAAATATGGCCTTACTGTGCTCTGGTTTATATTAAAGGGATTAGATGGATTAGATGGGCTTCGGCGCTGGACTACCCTGGCAGCTCGTTGGAAGAGAGCGAGTCGACCGACAGCTATATCTAATCCAGACTAGCTCGCTATCTTACCGTGCGATAGAGGATCGAAGGATTTCGTGCTTCAACAATAGGGGACCGGGGAAAGCAGGGCCCTATATTACCTATCAGCGCGTCACGTGTGCAGCTTTCTTAACCTTACGTATTGGCTCTCAGCATATCTAGACCGGTACTCCCTTAGTCCCCTCTAGTTAACTAACCCCCGTGCAGTAAACCTCTGATGACTCGTAACTTGACTGTATCTCCTCTTATTTTTTATGGGGCCCTGATCACTTCACAGTGTCCATTCGTCATTAAATACCTCCCCCACGCACTTATATATATCCAGAATGGAATTATTCAGTGGATTGCGGAAGATGTAGCTCACGCACAACTGGAAGCGGTCCTAATGGCGCATGGACTTCAACAATCGAATGTTATAAAGCTACAGAGGGGTGAATTCCTTCTGCCTGGATTCATAGATACACATACCGTACGCAAAATCATTTCGTCGACTTGCATCTATACTACAAGTTAACCCGCCCTCTGTCCGTACCACAAAGCACGCCCCACAATTCCCCAATCTAGGAAGGTCAGCGTTCAAACCCTTTTCTCTTCCAAGAGATAAAACAATATACTCACTTCGACGCAGAGGCGGCAAATATGAATTGCTCGATTGGCTTTCTAACCTCACATTCCCTACTGAAGCCAAGTTTGGCGATTCAAACTACGCAAAAAAGACGTATAGCCGTGTAGTTAGAAAGCTCTTGGATTGTGGGGTAAGAGCTACATTTTTCCCCTCCTCTTCCCGCAATAGGAAGATTAGTTCAGACGCTAAGAATTCCTTTTACCAAATTATTAACGTATATTTATCTACTTTCAGACCACGACGTGCTGTTACTTTAGCTCGACTCATTTAGATGGCACCAAAGTTCTAGCCGATGTCATCCATGCAAGCGGTATTTACCTCCTTCCTGATATTTACCTTTCAGCTCGCTACCAACTTGGACTGAAAAATGATTCTTCTAGGCCAGCGAGCATTCATTGGTGTAAGTGCACTCCTCACTTGGTATGAATTTGTGGGCCATAGAAAAAACTCATTGACAAATCCCAGCACTGTAATATGGACCGCAATGCCCCTGTATCAAACTTACAACCCAGCCACACTGAATCGATCGCGAACTCACGTTACATTATATCATACATTAATTCACTGAAATCTCCCCTCCTGCACCCAATTCTGACTCCAAGATTTGCAATTTCTTGTACAAGCGACCTGCTACACGGCCTAGGCAAACTCGCTGTGGAAAAACCCATTCCCAGTCACATCAACCACTGCACTATTTCGCCTCAAGAAAACCACAAGCACCCTTCACGTCTTCCTATTCAGACGCACATATCTGAGAATACTTCCGAAATACTTATGACTGCCTCAATCTTTCCCTCCCACTGTTCCTACGCCGCTATTTATGATAATCATGGCTTGTTGGGCCCATCTACCATCCTCGCGCATGGGTGTCACTTAACGGGCGAGGAAATTGCTTTAATCAAGAAGGCGGGAGCGGGAATCAGCCACTGTCCAACGAGTAACTTCAACCTGACTTCCGGCGTCGCGAGAGTGGGTGAATGGATCGATGCGGGAGTAAAGGTATTTTCTCCGTCGGTCATCTCCTACTACTTGGAGAGTTACTCAGGGAAGAAAATTATTAGGTCGGTTTAGGGACTGACGTATCAGGCGGATATTCCCCTTCTATGCTCACAGCTATCCAGCACGCGAGTGTGGCTTCAAAGGTAATTGCCATACAGGCTGCATCAACCCACGACAACTCCGAAGCCACTCCTTGCCCTCCCTCCCCATCCTCCACGACATCGGCCCCCCAGACACTTCTCGCTATGGCCGACACTTCTCCACCACCGCTTTCAAATCGCCCACTTCCTACTGCTGTCCTCTTTCACATGGCGACCCTCGGAGGCGCCGAACTATGCAACCTCGAGACGCATACAGGAAGTTTTGTTCCAGGCAAGGCCTTTGACGCACTCTTGGTTAATCTCTCCGACACGGACAATCCAAACATCTGGTGGGACAATGATGCTGATGAGTGTGAGAGATGGAGCCTGGGAAAGAACGTCGAGGATCTTGAGGTGTCTCTTGAAAAATTTCTGTTCTGTGGGGATGATCGTAATATCTCCGCGGTTTTTGTCCAAGGGGCGTTAGTCGGTGGACGGGAGTTCGCGAATGGGGTACAGTAACTTCATCATTTCTTTATAATGATGCCTGACAACGTTGCGGATACGGCTAGTAAGATATTCCATCACTTTATAGAATCATGAACTAGCATGTTTGAATATTCCTAGTTGTTGAAGAATTATAAAAACTGCTGATTGAGCATTGCTTTAGCATATATATGATAAGCACCAGACCTTCCAACCTTGCATCTGGCATAACTCATCTTGCGCTTTGAAAGGGGTCCAAGTGTTTGCAGACGATAAAATATAGAAACAGTGTTGGGGATTTGGATAGAAACAGTGTTGGGATTTGGGAGGCAGGATTATGCTGAGTGACATTGTTCCCTTTGAGATTCCATGAACAACATCGCACTTTTGCATTTCGAAAGCAGCTATAGCAAGGGGTTTTGCCTGAGAGAGAAGTCTATTAAATTCAGAAGCGAGACATCACCTGAGTTCATCGGCGTCCATCATGTCTCTGGGTCTTCGATCAGTTCCGTAACATAGCATGTTCAGTTGACGTACCTCCATTCGGGTATAAACACTTGGGCGGTTCATCTAAGGCATAAAACTAACAAAATACCTGGTAAATGCCAGGGGACCACGTAGCCAAAAATTCCTACATAACATCATTGATTGATTTACCAATACAAAAATGCTTGATTCAGAGAAGAACGAAGAAAAAATATCTTTCAATGTTCGCATACGCTCGAATGCATAAAACTTCTCAGCCGCCAAAATTGCAAAATTGCTGCGGAAAACCATCTAGCCAACTGGAACTACAACCAGTCGTCTTCAGGATAACGACACTTCATGGAGGACGTGAGCATGAACAAGGGTTTAAATGGCATGCCGGTGATTGTGGAAATTAAATAGCCTCTCTTGAAACACGATTTAATAACAGGAGACGCAGAGGTGGCAGATCAGGTTTGTCATAATGGCTGTCAGACTTGATAATACTTATCGCCGTAACTTGAAAAGTTTCCAACAATAGCTGGTGCATGGCATAATTTTTTATCCTTTGTCACCCAAGCTCTTCCTTATGAAGAAGCATGCTCCGGATGACGGTGGATCATGGTACTTCTCAAGGGTAGCCCATTTTTATTTATAGAGTCACTTCTGGAAAAAACCGAGTTGTATCCTGTTTTATGGGTGATTGAAAAACCCCACTTTCGATTGTGATATTCACGCTGGGCAAATCAAGAGTATGAGCTTGCTACGAGATCTGCTTTGAATCTTCGTCGTATCTCACTGCAAGCCATTAAATGGAAGAATGAATCAAATAATGATAGACACGAGATACGTGGAGAGATGTGGATCGAGAGTGCAAAGTTGTGAAGGCAACCAATTTTTTTGAATCGCTCTGGGGGTGAAATGGATGCGAAACTTGAAATCCCTCGGTACTCGTCCCTGCTACTGTTGTGCAAGGTGACGAGAAAACTTCAAAAAATAGATCCAAAAAGCTCACGGTCCAACAGACCAATGCAGGAATGATTCTGCAGCATATACTCAAGTAGGTGGAGGGGGTTCTCGGTTAATGCTAGATACCTACATCATTTGAGAGGAAGATAAGCGAGGGGAGTACTGGCAGTAAATTAATAACTCATATTCTCACGCATTTCCGTCCTTCATCACCTTACTGAACATAAAAAAAAATTTCCTTACGACCGTGGCCCCACCTAATTCTCCCGGCAAGATTCCTAGAAATAGTTATCTACAATATTTATTGTATATACCTTTCTCACAATGGCAAGATGGGAAGACTTCTTATTACTTGAGAGCCGATGACCGAGACTATAAACCCTGTGCCTCTCTGACTCTGCAATTCGCTTCTAATACACCACGTTTTGAATCCCTTGTGGGAGAATTGGGACTGAGTGACGTGGAACTTGCATGGGACGCGACGGTTTAGGAAAACGTCCCTTGATGGTCGAGGTTTCGTTCAAGTATTTGCCGACTGCCAATCATTCATTTTCGATGGTTGATAGCCGTGTGCGGATACACAGTACGCGATTCTCGAGGTACGATCCTTCTCCGCGGAGGTTCAGAAATATCACTCCCAGGGCAGATAAGGATGTGAGAAAGAATTTCAGATACACCAGATGCACCATATGCACCATATGGTAGACACGGCTGGCGACGTTCAAAGTCTAGAATCAGTAATCGTGCCTGGCACCAATATTACGTGTCTGGAATTGGTATTCACTAGAACTAGAATTAGTTTAGCACTGTCCGGTACAGCCTATATTTACAGAGACACCGGAGCCTTCAGGTATGTCATACAGGGAAAATCACTTAACACCGGGACTCAAAAGTGCTTGTCACCCTCAAAAAGTGCAAAACGAAGCAGGTCCCTCTGTGAGTTGAATACCAGCCGAAGGTCAAAGCAGAGATCAATGAGTGAGTCGACTGCCCCAAAATACACTACCGTCATTTGCATCGGCCTTGGGGTCTCTGGCATTTGCCTTGGCGTACAACTCAAGTGCAGGTATGGTCTCGATTTCATGGACATGCATTTTTACGACAGAAATGAACGGCATGCGGGAACATGGTGGGCTAATCAGTATCCGGGTGAGTGTCAGCTAGCTATTGGAGCCTGTGTCTGACACCAATATTGCATCTCCTTGGCGAATTGAATATAATGTGAAGGCGCTGCGTCGTACGTCCACAATTTTTCCTCCTGTTTTAGGTCTGATATCAGCTCAGTGACGTCCCCGGATTTTTGTACTCCTTCTCGTTTGGCCTCAACCCGACTTGGACAAGCCTTCTACCACCCCAACCTGAAATTCTTCGTTACATCGACGGCATTGTCGACAAATACCAGCTGGCGCCCTATATGACTTTCCGCACCGAATGCGAGTCTGCGAACTGGGATAGCAAACGACAACGGTGGATTGTGCACCTCAGGGATATAGAAACCGGGAAGCAGTACCTGCACGAGTGCACGCTGCTGTTTTCAGCGGTGGGGCAACTTGTCGATCCGATGATCCCAAAAATTCAAGGGATGGATACGTTCGAGGGTCCGATGTTCCATACAGCGCAATGGAGACATGACGTAACTCTCGAAGGAAAGCATACCATCATTATTGGAAACGGATGTGCGTGTCGATTCTGCTAACGCGACAAGCTCAGCTTTACTCATTCGCTTCTGGTCAGGTTCTGGCTCGCAGGTCGTACCTAAGATCGTGTCACAGACCAAGACCCTGACGCAGTTCATCCGCACCCCACACTGGATCGTCCCCATACCAAATCCTGCCTTTGGCGCTAAGACACATTGGGTAGTTGGCCACGTCCCTCTCATGGGGCTATTGCTTCGTTTCATAGTATTTCTGTTCATGGAGGCACACTGGCGGCTGTTCGTCATGGATAAGCTCGGTAAATGGTTTCGTCACGTGACGGAAAATCAGTCGAAAAGGCATGTGACCAGTCTAGCGCCAAAGAAATTTCATCGACTCTTGATTCCGGACTGGGAACTTGGGTGTAAGGTGTGTGTAGTTGTTCATATAATCAGTGGCTTTTTTCAATCCGTGGAACTTCGGTAGCGACGGGTATTCGACGCGAATGGTCTATACGTCAATGCAATCAATGCGCCGAATTTCGAGCTCGTGAAGGACGACATCGTCGAGATTTTCCCGCATGGCGTCCGCACCGCGTCGAAGACCTATTCCGCAGACGTTATTATACTTGCCACGGGCTTCGAGACGCAAAAATTTATGGGTGCGTTGAGGATCCAAGGGAGAGACGGGGAGTGTCTGCATGATGACCATTGGAGGAAGATTGGTGGCCCAAGCGGATACAACGGGACCGCCGTGCATGGATGTAAGCCTCCCTCGGATAGATTATATGTCTTCAACTCACTGTCATGCAACAAAGTCCCGAACTTTTTCATGATATATGGCCCAAACGCCAGCACGGGCCACACGAGCGTGATCATGGCGACGGAGAACACGATAAACTACACACTCAAGCTCGTCGAACCCATCCTCAAAGGGAATGCGTCAGAGGTGGAAGTAAAGGCTAGTGCGGAGAGGGAGTATGTAGCACAGGTCCAGGCGGTATCGAAGACAAGGGTAATCAGTCGGTGTAGCAACGTGAGTTTTCGAGCTCTTTTTTCTCAGTTCGTGTGTCTTGTGCCTGAAAGTTTGATAGTGGTATGTCTCCAAGGATGGCTGGAATAGCACAGTGTACCCATGGTCGCAGATTCACTACTGGTGGAGGTCGACCTTCCCAATATGGCGTGACTGGGAATATAAGGTAAAGTTTTGTAATCTGATACTCATTTGTTATCTTCTTACTAGGGGCCGATCACTCCTAGTACACACCCCGTCATGCGCACACACAATAAGCCAAATTCTGTAGAACCGTATTGGTAGCCTTGTTGTGTACGCTCAGTCTGATTGCCGTGGTAGTGAGGACTTAGAATTGAATGCTCATGATATGTGTGGCCATGAAGTACGGTCGCAACATAGGACATGTGCAGTACAGTGTGGGCCTGGTGCAAGTGATGTTGGTTTACTTTAGGTTTTGTCACCCAAAGTCTGTGTGCACTTAAAGATGCAGTTGTCCAGCACAGCATATTGTGTAAATTGTGACTGGTGTATTCAACTATTCAGTATGTAATACAGTGTTACTTGTGATGTTTGTGTGATATGTGACAGGTATGTACAGTAAGCAACAAAACCATTTGCATGTTTGGAAGTTTTGGATTGTGTATCTAATAGGAGATTCAATTCAATTTTTAAAATCATCTAAATATTATAACATATGCTCTAGGATCCTGGCTATCTTGTAGACTAAGAATCCAGCAAATAGATGTAGAACCCCCTGAGATATGAATATTTCATATCCCAGGTCTCATTTGAATGGTTTTGTTGCTGACAGTTAATGAGTGAAAAAAGCTAACATTGGAGGCTTTTAATGAGGTATTGGCTCATGTCACATGACTAGAAATCATGTGACATAAAAAGTTCAAATGGTAAAAACAAGCATCAATAACTCAGAACTTCAACCACATTATTCCATGAGATCTCTCTCTGTTGGTAAACTCAACATATTTATTTCTAGACCTGATCTTGGCCAAAATACTAAAATATAATCCTCTACTGGTGTCAATGTTAGTACCATCTCAAAAATTTGTTCTAAACATTTCCCTGACCTCTCCAAGTCTTCTGGTGATTTTCCTGTCAAACTCTCCCCAGCTAATATCTGCCATATAGCTTATTACCTCTGGGAAGGCAGAGATAGTAGTGGTAAAAGTATCCAAAGCACTCCAAACTATCACCAACTAACCTGTCACTTCACAGACAGTGTCCAGACACCTCAGAAGCCTCAGACCATCACAGATCCACCTCTAAACCTTACCATACCTCTACTAGTCTATTACTCAGCCCCTCCCCTACCCTTTTCCAAGCCAATTTCCCGCCATATGACCCAAGGCAATTTATTTTAGTCTCATCTAACCATACCACCCTCTTCCAGTCCTCCAGAGTTCAATCTTTATGCCTGGTTGCAAAGTCCATTCTTTCTGTCCTATGCTTCTGTGACAAATAAGGCTTTTTCTTCTTCACTACTGCTTTCATCCCAGTTCTCCTGAGGTGTCTGGACACTGTCTGTGAAGTGACAGGTTAGTTGGTGATAGTTTGGAGCGCTTTGGACACTTTTACCACTATTTCTGCCTTCCCAGAGGTATTAAGCTTGACCATATGGCAGATATTAGCTGGGGGGAGTTTGACAGGAAAATCACCAGAAGACTTGGAGAGGTCAGGGAAATGTTTAGAACAAATTTTTGAGATGGTACCAACACTGACACCAGTAGAGAATGATATTTTACAAGTATTTTGGCCAAGATCAAGTCTAGAAATAAATATGTTGAGTTTATCAACAGAGAGAGATCTCATTGAATAATGTGGTTGAAGCTCTGGAGTTATTGATGCTGGTTTGTACCATTTGAATTTTTTATATATGTCACATGATTTCTAGTCATGTGAGCCAATACCTCATTAAAAGCCTCCAATGTTGGCTTTTTTCACTCATTAACTGTCAGTAACAAAATTGTTCAAATGAGACCTGGGATATGAAATATTTGTAGCTTGTAATATAGTATGCTGGACTTTGGTTGGTATAACCGAGTGAACCTCGGCTCAGTAGATCATACTTTGACAGTACCTCCCTCTTAATGGCTGAACCCATGAAGCCAGTAAGCAGAGTTTGAACCATTAAGGTTTCAGATGCCTTATCTGAGGTAAGCAAATTGTTTGGGGGCTGAAATTTCCCAGGGTAGTCTTCTGCCACCATAGCCCTGCCCACCAATCATCCCACAACCCCCTTCCTCCATCAAAAATGGGCTACAAAACTGACGAGGAACAACATCACCTTGAAGCGTGCTGAGTTGAGCACCAGTGCCGTCAGGACAAAAAAGAACAGGCGGAACATGAGGCAAAGGAGCTTGCCAAGCATGAACAATGCGAGAAGGAAGAGCACCTAAAGAGTGAGCAGGAGGAGGAGGAGGAGAGGAAAGAGTGGGAGGAGTTAGAGTGGAGGGAGTGGGAAGAGAAAGAGTGCAAAGACAGGGAGCATGAGGAGCAGGAGGCGGCCAAAGCAGCTGAGGCCAAGGCAAAGAGGGCTGCTGAGGTGGAAAGAGTGCATGAAAACACACAAAAGAA
>QFEC01074390.1:0-13359 GCA_003316585.1 Gomphus bonarii | reverse complement strand
ATTCTATCCTACCCTCTCCTCTTATTGATTTTATTATGGGGGTGTCAGCCTCAGGGGGTGTGTTGAAATATTTTGCTGAGGTGTTGAGGCCGACATTGGGTAAACGCCAGAAGTAGTTAGATGCTGTAGAAAAAATTTCACATCATGACTTGACATGTCACCACACACTTTTGCACCTCTATTTTCAACATGCATTGCCAAGGCTGTTACAGTTATAGAGGAGGGGGAGTCTGGTGTTACATAAGCAAGCAAGGCAAGACTATCTGAGTTGCTTTCATTTAGACTGAAGTTACCTATGGTCATACAGTAATACAACTCCCAGTCCTTATTGGGTGAAGTTTTCCTAATGTAAGGGCAACCCCTGTAGCACTTGCCAAGGTTACCAAGGTCATGTGACCAAGGCTAGTAAGTGGGAAAACCTAAGTCTATTAGATTGTGTACATAGAAATGAAGCCTCACCTAGCAAGGGGGAGAGAAAAACTCAGGGTCCCTTGCTAGTGAGCTATGTAACCTATATACTCATTGTCTGCTTTCTGCTTCTTCAACATACCTTACTCCTCAATTGGATCTTAAGGTATGTTGACCCCACAACCTGTATCTGACATTCTGCTACTTGGGCCAGTATCTCAGCAGCTTGGTTTGGGTCACCTCATAATTGGACTAAGTGACTGTTGTTCTCCTTATCATCTGTATGTGCGGTTTGGCTCAGTAACTCTCAGTATGAGCATATTGGTTTGGTATTAGTTCAGGTAGTGAAATGGGTGGTCCCCCGACAATGAAGAAGTTAGATCATAAATGGTTGGGCCCTTATTGTTAAGAATGGGCTGAGCTGAGTTCTTGCATAAGTTCACATGAGGTTGTGACTTTGGGCAAGGTTCAAAGTAGGGCTTAGCTTTAGCTTATGTGCTGTACAATCCAGATCCCATAAGATCCCTAATTTCTGAGGGCAAGGTCTGACAAAAGACTTGGGGTAATCTTAGTCAATTTTCTGACTACAGAACTACTAATTTACATATGGAAATGATAGGAGATGCTACTCCACAGGTTGAACAAATGAGAAAGGAAATAAAACTACTTCCAGTAGAAAAACCAGCTTTCCATGCCTGGCCACATAACTATGACTGTATACATAGGGTACGATGTATTGGAAATGATTTTGGATGGATGGATGTTTCTATAGAATCTTTGTTTGCTATTGCTCCACTATTTACAATGAAAATTCCTATGGGAAGTCCATGTTCTTACACCCTGACAAGGTAACACAGCATCAGTTGCTAAATATATGTACCAGTTTCATGCTCCTGTGCAGTTTCATGTTCCAATCCTTTTCCTTTATTCATTAAGTGGTTTTTGCAATTTTTTCCTTGTTTTCCCTTTGCTCTATAACCCTCCAATCATTGTGTGGCTCCCCTTCTCCCTCCTGACCTCTCTGTTCAGTAATCTGGGTGCCTGTTCACCAACAAGGGCCACATATACAATGTATATGCTAAGGCAGATGAAATTGGGGTGAATAGAGTGATCATGTGATGGATTCGGTAGTTATTCATTTGTAAACTGTTTTTTTCTTCTTATCTTGCTCATATATGTGTTTTTTACTTCTTTTTGTACTGGAACTAGTTTGGTAACTACTGTTTTGTGTTTGTTACAACAGGTATCATGAACTATCTAGTTCAATTCATGTTTTTTATGTCCAGTAAAGTCACTCAAATACTGGAGCCAACATGCCAAAGCATCCTAGTATGATGTTATTTGTAACTTCAAGTGGTGACCAATTCACAATTACCTCGTAAATATCAACCGATATGTGCGAGGTAACAGGTAGTATATGCGCCTGGAGTCTAATTGTCTACATCGCATTCGTGCTTCTGTACTCATGGAACTCACAAGTCAATGAGATGACTTCACGACGCACTTTCTCTTCTCTCCGACGTGATACGTCAAGGAATTGCATATGCAACAGAGACAAGCTAACGCGATGTATGCGTGTTTGGGATATAAGAGTCAACGTTCCCTTGCTGCCCACCGTCCCACCTGGCACGAAAGAGAAGGCGGATATGAAGGTTGTAAAGCTACCTGAAAAGATAGTGAAGTTCACCATTTTAGACTTGGGGGAACGAACTACCAAGTCCGAGTCGCCATGATTTTTTTACGGAAAGTGAGGGGTGCATGACATTTGGATAAATATAAAACATATTCTCCTGGGAGTGGGAGTAGGAGTAAGAGCTGCAAACAATGTTCCTCAATGGCCCGGAAGACACTGGATTCGCAGTATTTCCAGCCGGAACGCAGTAAATATTATAAATACTCTGCTGAGAGCCGGAGTAAGAAATGCAAATCGCTACTTATTCATCACGAAGAAATCCATTCATTGCATTCATAATATTTTTCCCCGAATACACAAGTCACATAAGTCCGGCAGACGATGATTATGGCTATAACAGATCAGTTCGGAGTTCGAGCAAGCAGGTTCCTGGAGTCCCCTTTGCTTGTGTCCCTGGTGTATACGAAACACAGGCGCATCGTCACGTCAAGTATATATCTATTGAAAAAAAGAAATAAAAGGCAAAATAAATGTTGCTGAAGACGCTGCAGGCTGCTGTTCAAGTATCTGGACTGTGTGATTGTTATACTGGGTGAATAACCATAACTTTACAACCAGACGAAGCTACTCGCAGTTGGAACCTGCTTGCTAGCAGCTACCTCCACCAAGTTTGCACCATCAAGGGTGCGCTCGAAGACTTTGACCCCACCTGCTGTACTCCCGCCAGCTACGAGATATCTACCACTCGGGTCGATAATAAATTCTCGTAGATTTTCTAATCTAGTGTGGACATGCTTTACAAAGCTGAAATTTCCGTTCGATCCAAGACGGAAGATCGCGATCGAGTCACCTGAGATGAAGGGATTCAATATTTGATTGAGAGCATGCAATTCTCAGGCAGCGATCTCACCAAGTGGGTTCTTTTTCCCCCTAACTTGTCTGCTAGACGCATAAATGAATCGTTCAGGAAAATCCTTGTTTCTAGGTGAAATGCGAATTTCCCCTGCAACATAATTTCTTGCTCCAACGTTAGTGGGAGTGGTAGTACTCAAACCGATGAAGGGCGATGATGTCTCGACATTGGTAGGAATTTTCTGGGAGGTTAAAAGTGACATCTCCTGATGAAGAATGTAAAGAATCCCATCTTAAACACGTATTAGATCGGCAGGGAACACAACTGTGCAGTACACGTACCATTAGCTACAATGTGTCGCGGACCAGTGAACGAAGTGCCAGCAGGCTGCGAATCGATAAAGCCTGTGATCCTCCACGGGCCGGCCAACATCTTATTCAATCTCCAAACTGTATTGGAACCCTTTGCACGAAAGCACAACATCAATAATAACATATACATAGCATACATATCACTCACGGCATCAGGCACAAAAAGCTGATTACCGACTTCAACAGTTTGATGAAGACTAGGTTTGGCGGGCCGTTTCTTGAAGTCGATCAGAGGTAGTCCTGGGTTTGTCGCGAATCTGAGAAGGTCATTCCATAATGGGACGACCAGGCCGGTTCCTGAGCGGGCCTAGGTGTAATTTGAACTCACAGTACTCCTAAAACACGTAGCGACTGACATTCAATACAGAAATCTCTTTTTGGTTTTTCAGGGGCAAGAGGTGCGTGGGACCATCCCCACCAGAGGATGTACTGGCGGCGAGGGTGAGTCTTCCTTGATTGCTAATGGTGAAAGAAGAGAGTCGACCTGCTGCAACGTTGTCAACAGCACTAGAGATTGTCCTGAGTATGGCTATCTATCAACTGATGGGTGACTTACTAGAGGACACTAGAGTTGAACGGGCTCCGCTGAATCCAGCTGGGAGAGTTACCAGCGACTGATTGGGAAATAAGAGACAATTCTCCCTTACTGCCCACCGTCCCACCTGGCACGAAGGAGAAAGCGGATATTAAGGTGGAAAAGCTACCTGCCAGAATCGTGAAATTAACCATTTTTGAATAGGCTAAGGGAAACTCTCACCAGGACATAAATTTTATAGACTTGGGTGTAGGGGCCTAACCGTGCTTGGCGTCGTGAATAACTCCTAGGAAGAGTAAGAGTTATTAAGGCGATACATAGAACGAAAAAACTACATTCAAAATCTATCCCGGATACGCGACTCGATGTCAAGTGACAACCGGAAAGCTAGGGATTGTACCATTCAATTAAATGTTTTAAATATCAAAATATCCCTTCGAAATACGAGTAAGGGTTGGAACCCGATGCTTATTCCAGCAGGGAAGAATTTCATTCAAAAGTCTTTCCCGGATACATAGCGTGAAGTCAGTGAGAACTGCGAACGCCCCTCTAGCCGTCGGGAACCGCTATGTTCATAAAAAGGAGAGATAACAGATTTTATGCAGCACCTTTATAATACAGGGAACACTCAGACCTTCCTTTGCGAAGATTAGGTAAATTCCCGCGTATCTCGGTTAGTGACGAGTTCTCAGAGGTTAGTTTTGCAAGCATCGCACAAATATCTCAAATAAGCAAAAAAATGAGAAAATTGCCATGGGCTGCAGGCATACCAGCTTACGCCCAATCTCTGGGCGACTTCAATACATCCACCAACTCTTTCTCCCGCGTCTCTTCCTCGTCCCCCAAGTCCGAACAATACTCCCAACGCGCAGTGTCCGGTAAGCTCATCAGTATACTCTCTACCCTCGCACCAGGCGTCATCAGGCCGAACTTTGTCCCTCGATCGTATACGAGGTTGAACTCAACATAGCGGCCTCTACGCAGGAGTTGCCACCGTCGCTTGCGTTCCTCGCTCTCTTCCAAGGGCTTCTCCGGTCCTTTTCCAGGCGCAATACGCCGATGAAGGATCGGGAGGTAGGACGGAATAAACCCTTCCCCACAGGAGCGGACAAAGGCCCATATATCATCCCGTGTCTTCGGGCGACCGCCGCTCAGACGTTTATGGGGGTTCTCGCTAAGATCATCGAAGAAGATCCCTCCAATTCCTCTAGATTCTTTTCGATGTGGGATGTAGAAGTATTCGTCGCACCATTTTTTGAAAGCTGGGTATAGAGCATCACCGAATGAATCGCAGGCCGCTTTCAACGTTCCATGGAAGTGGTGTGCATCCGAAGGGAAAAGATACGACGGGGTAAGATCTGAACCTCCACCGAACCACCACGCGAGGATCTTAGCCGGTTTATTCTCTACAGTCTCGTTGAGCCCTGCCTCCTCATTAATCTCGAAATAGCGATAGTTGGCATGTACTGTGGGAGCTTCAGGCCTACGCGGATGGATAACAAGGCTTAAACCTGCAGCAAAAAATGGAAGAGAAGCCGAACTTCCTTCCGACCACGGTAGTCCTTCATGGTCCGCGCGCATCTGCTTGATAGCAGCTGGAGGTAGCTTCCCATGAACTACCGAAATGTTGACACCCGCTTTCTCAATATGCGTTCCACCTGAGAGCACAGAAGATTGTCCATACCCGCCTTCCGCACGCTGCCATGTGTCGTTTAAGAAACAGATAGCGTCTGCAGACGTGTCAAGAGATTCGAGAGCTGCGATAATTCTGGCTTGAAGATGAGAGATGTAGGATTTTACTTGGTCTTGCATTGGGACGCTTGAGGGTGTTGTGCTAGGCCAGGACATGGCATAGTCGATCTGCGTGAACAGAAAGCTTGGTCAGCATCTTGACTCTGCCAAATCATCGGCCAGCAATTCGGAAGCCCCTTATGGGTCACAGTGGACCGACAACAATGTTTCCCTCCATCACTTGGAAAGTTTTCCCAGCAGCCAAATCTCCAATGAATATTGGTGAATCGTGTCATAACAGGGAAAATTGTGAGATTTTTTTTTTCTTGTAGCTGCCCCTGAGAAAACTTGATGAAAGCTCTCAGAAAAAATCGGGTTGTGTGCAGTTTCCCGAGTCACAATACTAAGTTGTAAAATACTTTTTTGACTGAAGGTCTTCTCCATATGGAATTTTCCTGTACCTCCGGGCAATAGTCGTTACACCTGTTAATAGGTCATATTCGTTTCTTCATAACCTTCTAGCCACCCTTATAGACTTGGATGTTTCATATGCTTATTCCATACCAATTCGGATATCTACTCAAATTCGCTATACCAAAAATTACAAGTTTGATTATTTCTAGGTGCGACCCGAAACCCATTCTCGCCTCGAGTCCCTTTCATTTCTTTCTTTCTTTCGAGTCTAAAGATTAAATCCAGGAGCAGGAAATATTTGATAGACTCCATCGAATTGGTGGGATTTCACCTATTCCCGTCGTGTTTTGACTCATGCATTTGCCTCTCACGGCAGCACTATAGTTTCCTATTCTTGACTTTGATGATCCTTTCAACACACCCACACCATCGGTTAAATACTAACTATCTTCCAATGCTTTCCACGTTGATGTAGCTGAAGTCCTAACATCGCGTCTCAAAACATTTGCACCACGTTCGAACAGCTGACAAGATGCTTACCTTGACTCGCGATGGTATGGAAACTTTTCATTGTTACTTGAACCAAAATCTGCTTCTTTGTTCTGCAGCTCATTCCACACCCCGAAGGCCTCCCTATACTGGTAGACAAGTTATATCATGAGCTGCATTCCAACGCCACTCCATTGACTTACCTCAGTGCCCTTGTGCAACTCAAGAGACAGATCCAGGAGATGGCTATGACTGCAAGATATGGGTTGTTCAACCAGCATGCCGTGGTACCGCCGCAATCTTGAATAACATGAAATTCTTAACTAGCCCTCACAATGCTCTGGGAACAGGCCAGCGAACGATCTTGGTGTAAGTATATTGGGTTTTATTTTAGTTAAAAAAACATAACTAACGTTCTCCGTCACTTCTATCGTTGTGGAATCTTGCAAGTCATTCTAATGCTTTCGGTTTCAAACTGGAAGACAGGTAATACTAGTGGCAGTTGGTTCTCCTTCCGCTTCACCAAAATTCAAGCCGTGGGTTTGGTGGAGGCGAGAGACACGACTGTTAACCTCATTTTATTTATAGTTACTAAATGAACGACCAACTCACCAGCTAAAAATGCAAGGTTGAGAAAAAAATCATATTTAACCCTTGCAAGTCTTGAAGACGGGTTTCTAGTTGCACCACTCATCAGCCTTTTCTGTTATCCCCTCGTGTCAATTTACTTTGCCATACCTTCCCTCCCTTGCTCTTCGGGCACAGATGAACATCAGCCACAGTCACCTTCTACTACGGACACATCGTCTTTTTTCCACCTTCGTTGCTTCTTGCAATTTCTGTCTGATCAGTTTGTATAGTTATGATCGTGTAGTCCCCTGTGTTTGCAAATGATCCTCTCTGATAAGTGGTCTACTGATCATGGTTGTACAGTGGTGTCAATCTTTCTACCAACGGTGGGTGAAATATCTACTAACAAAGGCCCGGAATTACCACTTATGCGCCTGATGGGTCAAGTTAAAAACGTGAGCCTTCCACGTTTTCATTCATAGGCAAATTGGATCTACTTATTCTATATTTTACCTAGAAGGGGTTTCTTCCTTCCACGCTCACTCGTCGAATCAGATTCGACAATTGAAAGTGTGCAACCAATCCTCACAGAGACAGTTCGAAATATAGAAATAGAATTTCATGCTGCCTTCCGAACCTTTCCAAAAGAGAATTTTCAATAATCCAACAAAGTTTTCCACATCATCAGAATGTCAGAAAAAGCTACGTGCCCACCTAAAGCGGTCTACTAGTAAACCATCTAGGACGCCAAAACCAGCACGATCCTACAACCAGAACAGCTCCAAGAAACACGCTGTATTGCCCCAAAAACATGACTATGAATCAACAGCCATTATTCCAGCCAGTTTGCCGTTCCAATCACGTGTATGGAGGCGAGGATAATATTTTAGGTGGGTTCGCTTGAGAAGGGCCGCACAAATGAATGTTTGGTGAGAGCAGTTCAAGCTCACATTGACACACTCCCTTTTTTAATGAAGGGGTGCGTAGATGCCAAGCCATCCACGGACCGAATGCGATCGTCCTAAGTGTTGGGAAGAATAGGTGGGAAAACAGATGGGCAAAGAGGTGTTGGTTCTTGGTGGTAGCCATAATACCCCTGGTTGAAAAAAAGAGAGCGTTGGGACTTTCAGATATTTCAAACTCTTTAGAATCCCTGCAAGGCTCGTTATAACGTCATTATGCACAAAGAGGTCTACACCACAAATAGACTGTAACAAGCCATTTCAGCTTAGGAATAATGAAAGGTTTATCTACGTACCTTGGTCATCCAATCATTAACTTGAAATTGCAAGTGAACAAGATTTGGAAAGCATGAGCTGATCATTGCTGGTGACCACTTGTCGGAAGTGAACCGCACGAAGAGTTCTTGTACTCCTTTATTGCCAATAGTATTGAAGTCCTGCCAACCATGACAGCTGATTTCGGCATACAATGTAGGGTTGATAGGTAGTGTCGCCTGAAATATCCAGGAAAACACCGTCAATCCATTCCAAGACGTCAAAGAGATAGCTGGATACTCCCGAGAGTAACTTGACCCAGCCTGTGACAGGTCGGCCGTGAATAAACTCGGGAGCCAGGCTGAAGGGGATCGGAGATTAGGCAAGATATTGAAAGGGGGAGTAGAAAATGGAAACTCGTCAACACGCGACGCTTGGTTCACATCGGGCCTATTAGAAGGGGCAATGGATATTCCATTATCCGGCGGCTGCTTAGCTAAGTGCCAGCGAGCGATGGAGTTCCCTTTAACGAACTACCATCACTCGCAGGTAAGACTGTCATGTATACAAAGTAGAGTTCCTTTTAACGAACTACCATCACTCGCAGTGATCGCTCGTGTGATTAGCTTCCAAGTTTATTAGGTTATGGGCCCCAGACGTACATAAATCACGAAACCGAGTCACATCAATTTTCGTTCAATAAACGACCTACGGTCTAACACTCAAACGCCTGTTTACAACATCGTTCTCAAATCAGGGTCACGTCCTCTTTATTACTGCAGGCCACATCTGTCACATTACCTCACTCCCACACCGCTCATTCAACCGCAATGGCCGATATCACAGCACAAATTTTGGCGGCATTGAACAAACTGTCGACCGATCGTTTTCAAGACTGGAAGGAAACCTGCATCAACAAAGCACTTCAGTACGACACGTACAAAATCCTTAATGGCTCCGAAACAGAACCCACGCTACCTGCCAAAGCTACATCTGATGACCATAAGAATGTCAGAGACTTCAGGAGTCGCAGGAGCAAAATAGCAGGATACCTTCGAGATACTCTTGATGCAAGGCAACGCACCGTTATTGCAAACATTGAACCGACGAATGCGCACGCCATCTGGACCGCGATCCTCGGTCGCTATGAATCAAAAAACACGAACTCATGCCTCTTTGCCACTCAACAACTTCTTTCACTTCACATGAGCAACTCAGGTCACGAGACTGAAACATTCTCAGAGTATGGTGCACGATGTGTCAGCGCTGCAAATCTCCTTCGCAATCTACTCCCTCCTGGAGCATCCATGACAGCGGCCATTCCAGACACAAATGGAACCATTAAGATGGCTGCCGTGCTCACACTAGGATTCACCACTGCAGATCTAGTAGATGAACTTGTGATCGGCATTATTATCATCGGACTCGGCGACAGCGATGACCAGTGCCAACTAAAACATACCCTTGCACATAAGGGAGTGAGTATGCTGGATGCTGTTCTCACAGAGCTTCAAAAGGCGGACAACCTCGTGCAATCAGATGACATCGCTGCAGCATCAATGCCTTCTGGATCTGCTGGCGCACTTGCTGCGAAAGGCAAGACAGCCTCCACCAACAAGGCTGTATTCAAATGCTCACTTCATGGGAAAAATACTACGCATAATACGAAGGATTGCCGAGTGCAACAACGCGACAGGCAAGAGAAATCTAAAGACAAACCAGACACCAAGTGCGCCTATACAACCGATGATGGGAATAAATCCAGCGATTCTTCCGAAGAGGCTGTAAGCATCGCTCAGGCCGCCAAGCTAGCAAGTCCCATTTACCGCTGACGCACTTCCACATGTACTGACATGACTTGGAATGCAGACTCGGGTGCAACAGCGCATATGACACCACATCGAGAATGGATTCGTGACATGGAACCATGCAGAGTACCTGTACGACTTGCCAACAATGACATCATATGGGCAACTGGCAGGGGAAGTGTTGTGTTCTCCCCTGTTATTGATGGAAAACCTGCCGAATCCGTAGAGTTCAGTCAAGTGTTATATGTTCCTGATCTTGAGAACAATTTATTCTCTGTGCTCTCTGCTGTACGACGAAATAAACTCAAAATCATCATCGAAGGAGAGTGCATATCTTTTATCAAGAACAACATTACATTGTTCACCGGATCCATACATCGAAACATTGGCACACTCGATGGGACAACCCTACTACATTGTGAACGTACCTTTCTCACATGCACCACTTGTTCCATACTCCATCAACGAATTGGGCACATTGGCAAGAATCGACTTGAACAACTCATCAAAGAGGACCTTGCTCAAGGTATCATTATCGATCCAAAGAGTAAGCTACATGATCTGTGTGAGCACTGCATTGCTGGGAAACATCATCGTGATCCATTTCCTCAACTCTCTTCAAACTGCTCCAGCGAACTGCTTGGTTGGATACACTCAGACATTCACGGTCCCCTGCCGAGAACTCCCTACGGATACCGCTATTGGATGACACTCGTTGATGATCATAGTCATTTCAAAAAGGTATACCTCCTGAGGAAGAAAAGTGATACATTCATGTGCTTCAAGGAATACGTGGCCGAAATTGAGCTAGAACTCGGAAGAAGAGTCAAACAACTTTGAGATGACAAGGGTGGCGAATACATCGGAGCTGACTTCAACAAATACTGCCGAGATAAGGGGATCTCTCGCCAGCACACAACCAAAGCAATGCCCCAGCAAAACGGGGTTGCCAAACGCCTCAATAGAACCCTTGCTGAAGGGGTAGTCAGCATGCTTAACCAAGCAAAACTCCCAGTGGGGTTCTGGAGACAAGCTGTTCTCTACCTCATGCACATCCTTAATGTGACACCATCATCAGCGCTCTCTAACACAACATCTTATGAAGTCTGGAAAGGACAGAAGCCTGACCTTACTATGTATAGAACCTTTGGATGCCAGGCATACGTTCACATTCAGAAAAGGGAGTGCAAATCTCTAGGACCTCGCACTAGTAAATGTGTATTTCTCGGTTTTGAAAATGGATTCAAGGGGTGGAAAGTATACAACCCTACAACACATAAGATATCAGTATCTAGGGATGTCATCTTTGACGAACTGTCATTCCCCGGCATAACTGCAAACACCGAGACCGTTCCATTACATGCCATCTGGCCAAATGAACTGGGTGACCTGTCGGAAAGTGATGACCAGCAGCCACCAAATCTACCATTACCTGACCTGGATCCTGAAAACCCAGCAGCTCAACCCCAACTCCCTATTCCCACGCTCCAGCCTCAACCAATACCTCGCGTCCTAGCAGATCCTCTAATTGCGCAAGGATCTCGCCCGATCCGAAAATCGAGGGTGGTGGATTATACTGAGTTACTAGGTTCTACTCGGCACACGACACACCCTGTCGCTCACAGAGAAGCCAAAGTTGGCGAAATCAACCAACAGAACATCGATGAAGTCCAAGATGACGCACCTATAAGCAATGATCCACCCCAAATGGCAGATCAAGGAGGTGTAGAAAACGATAACCATTCAGATGACACCAACCCTGACAATATTGTGATAAGCGACGCCAAAAAGGATCGAGAAAATCTGTCCGACACTCACATTATCGAGTCAGTAAACTACGTTTATGGCATGACGGATGACTTTATTCCACTCCTCGACGCTTTTGAGATCGCATTCAACCTTTCCACCTAGCGAGCTTTTGGAGCTGCGATGCACCCAGAGGATGCACCGAGTGGATGGAAAGAAGCGATGGCGGGGCCAGACCGTGACAAATGGATGGACGCCGCACAGACTGAAATCGACACACTCCTGGCGAACAGGATGTGGGAACTAGTGGAATTACCGGAGGGACAGCGGGTGATCAGTTCGAGATGGGTATTTCTCATTAAACGCCAAGCAGATGGCACCATTAACCGCTACAAAGTCAGATTAGTTGCTCAAGGCGATAACCAACGTCCGGGTATTGATTATGATCAGGTTTTCACACCAACCGCTCGACTCAGAGCCCTTCGTGTGATATTAACACAAGCAGCTCTTGCTGGAGAATTCATCGAATCTCTTGACATTTCAAATGCGTACCTCAATGGGGAGCTAGAAAAGGAGTACAACGTTTATATGCGACAACCTGAAGGGTTCCAGAAGCACGCAGAGAGCGGTAAACAATGGGTTTGCCAACTCATGAAAGGGATCTACAGACTCAAACAGAGCGGACACCTATGGTACCACAAATTAAGCGAAACACTTGAGAAAATGGGATTTACTCAAATCAAGTCTGATGCAAGCATCTATGTCTGGATCACAGATGACATACGCGTCATACTCCCGGTCTTTGTTGATGATATAACGGTCGTGTCACACGACTGTAAGGGCAACTCACTCGGGCTCTGCTGGCATACTTGCTGGGAGCTAAACCAGCAGGACACCACCCAGCCCTGGCATTCTCCCCAGGCCTGACAAAGGGTCTCAGACCCCTTGCCTACCCACAAGTCCACTCAGGCACTGGTAAGGGGGTCCAAAAGAGAATAAGGTGAGGACCCCTTACCTAAATAGCCAGCTATATAGTTAGTGACTGTGACATGAGTAAATCATGTCACAGTCAGTGAAACAAGGATGGGTAAAGACTAACTAAGGAATCAATGGAGGAACAAAGGTAGGAATCAGAAAATATATAAAGGGAAAAGAATAGACCTTGGTGGGCAGGAGGCTGTCACCTGACAATAACCACCACAAGATCACCCTTATCAAGGACAATCTACGAAAAAATTTCAAAATAAAAGATCTAGGACCGACCTCATATCTCCTTGGTATCAAGATTGACTATGATCAGGCAAACTGAACGCTGAAATTATCTCAAAGACAATACATTGTAAATATGCTTAACCGATTCAAGCTTACCGAGTGCAATCCGGTCTCCACACCAATGGATCCAGGAATCCAACTTAGCAAAGCGTTATGTCCGACAACCAAGTGCAAAACAGAAGAAATGGCAAAAATACCTTATATGAATGCCATCAGCGCTCTCATGTACCTTGCCATTGGCACCCGGCCCGACATCGCATACTCTGTTGCCAAACTTGCACAATTCAACAACAACCCTGGTTGAGGACATTG
>QFEC01074387.1:0-14967 GCA_003316585.1 Gomphus bonarii | reverse complement strand
GTCTTCTCTGTCAACCTTCTACACCCCTACCAAGAGGATCCAATCGAAGAACGACATGCTCAACCTCCCCTTCCTCCTGTTATTTGAGATGGAGTCCCTTAGTATGAAGTTGAGAGGATCCTAGACAGCAGGGTCTACCAAGGATGACTGGAATACCTAGTCCATTGGAAGAGTTATGGAACTGCAGATGATTCCTGGCTACCCATGAAGGACATCTCTGGAGCAAAGCGACTTGTCATGGAATTCCACTGACAAAACCCCAAAGCCCCATAACGCATATCAGCTACTCTATATGCCACCCTCCCCTTTTGAACTCTAGAAAACTTCATGGAAACTCCCAAGTGACACCTCTTTGATTGGACAGAAGGAAGGAACCTAGCATGTGACACCCTAATCCCAAAAAATAAGTGACACTTCACCTGACATTTAATTTCTTCATTTACGTCTCATTCCATTCAACACTTATATATAACATCCACTATCTGTCCTCCCCCCACCCACTTGATAACAAACAACCTTTTCATTACGACATGACCAGCCAATCCAGCCAACAGAGCCTCATCCCACTTGAATCCTACCCTATATCATCACACTGGTCCATTGACCCAGAGGATGTTAGACAAATCAAGAGACACCTCAAACTCCCAGCTCCACCCAAACCCATCTTCTCCATGCCCTGGTGAAAGAAACATCTCACTCGCCTCCCCTATGAGGCTGGAGATGTAATATTCCTTGGCCAAGATTTAATCCCCTGCTCATTTGAGGGAGTCACTGGGAGGAGGACTGTCAACCCCATAGGGGAGTATGTGCGAGAGGCATCTTTTAAAACCTTCAGCAATCCCTTCAGTACCCACAGTGATCACTACTTGGATCAGGAGTTTGCCCTCCAACTGTACCCTGGGGTGGAACTTGAGCAGAACCTGACCTGGACCCACCCGTCACTCTGGAGGAGACTGGCAAGATGTGTTAGCAGGTGCTTCCATTAACAATCTCAACAAAACTCCACATTGAGATGCTATGCATTGAGAGGGAGGTGATATCAGGGTTCAGTTGGAGATCATTATCAGTTGTTGTTTCCTGTTTATGTCCTTCCATGACTTTCCATGACCTTCTGTGACTTTCCACTAGGGTATATAAGTGTGACTGGTGTAACAGTTACCCCTCAGCTTGATCTCTGAGGATTACCGCTACACTAGGTGGGCTTTCTATGTATTTATTGCTAGTAACCTTTGTATAAACTGAGGATTACCGCTACACCAGGTGGAAAACCCCCTTATCAGCTCATTAAATATTGGAGTATCTTGTTGTTGTGACCTTGTCAATAGTGTCACCTTCACAGTTTTCCAACTTCTACCAAAGTTTCATCAAGGACTTCTTGCTCCACACTCGTCCCCTGTTTGATCTCACAAAAAAGGGAGAACAGTGGAAATGGGGAGAGGCCAAGGAAACAGCACTCCAGAGACTTAAGGACAAGATCACCTTGGCACCCATCCTGACCTTCCCGAACGACTTGTGAATGTACTGAGTGGAAGCCAATGCCTCAGATTTTGCCACCCGAGCAACCCTCTCACAGCAATTGTCCAAGGATGGAACATAGCATCCCATTGCCTTCTTCTCCAAGAGCCTAAGTCCAGTCAAATGGAACTACAAGATCCATGACAAAGAAATGTTGGCCATCATGTGAGCACTGGAGGAGTGGCAGTACTTCCTAGAAGGGGCCCAGCTCAATTTTGAGATCTGGATGGACCACAAAAACATGGGATACTTCTGGACCTCAAAGAAACTCAACCAAAGACAGGCAAGGTGGTCCCTCTACCTGTCTCAGTTCAACTTCAAGCACCTCAAAGGATTCAGTCAATGGCTTTTGAATCAATCATGGGACATTCTTCAAGGACACAGCACTCTAGAAGGGGAGGTGATGTCAGGGGACCACCCATTTGCTATCTGAACTGATACCAAACTGATTCACCCATACCAATAGTTACTGAGCCGAACCGCACATGCAGACAATAAAGAGAGCAACAGTTGCTTTGTCCAATTATGAGATGACCCAAACCAAGCTACCAAGATATCAGCCCAAGTACTGGAACATCAGATATGGGTTGTGGGGTCAACATACCTTAAGACCCAATTGAGGGGTAAGGTATGTTGAAGAAGCAGGAAGTGGACAGTGAGTATATAGGTTACATAGCTCACTAGCAATGGACCCTAAGTTTTCCTCTTAGGTTTTCCCCCTTGCTAGCCTCAGTCACATGACTTTAGTAACCTTGGCAAGTGCTACAGGGGTTGCCCTTACAGTATCATTCTACTGGGTGTAAGTGGAGGCTTAGGCAAAATCTATGAAGTAGCATGCAACTCAGTAATGATCTTTCATGACTAGTTTTTCAGGCTCTATTTCTGCTTGTACAGCATTGTTTAAAGGCCATTTCAAGCTCAGAATGGAAATCTTCCTAATTTGAGAGCCAGGTACCAAATGGGAAATGCTATGAGTAAGGTCTAGACCTGAAAGGCTAAATAGGCTAAAATGGGATTACTTGAAAAGGAGAAGTGATTACTTAATCTGGATGACTAAACAATGGGATCTTTCTGGTAAGATCCTAACAACAGAGAATTTGATGCTAAGTTATTAGTACCTTTCCTTTTATTAGATAATTAGCACCAGAGTTATTGTATAATATAGGTCCACTATGTTAGGATCTCACAAGTGAAATCCCCACTTGCTTAGTCATCATGATTAACTAACCTCTTTACCTATTTGAGTAATCCTGCTCAGCCTCTTGTTTTACTCAGCCTCAGAGTCTAGACCTTGCTTCCATCATTTCCTTCATTTAGTTAGTTTCTCCACTCACAATACTTTTCCACCATTTGGTAATTTCCATTATATCTCACAACAATCTTTGTAATACACCTTACTTGAACCTTATTCTGACTCACCTATGTTTCACTTTGCCTTTGTTTTAATTCCCATTCTGAAATCCCCTTTGTTCTTTGATTTGAAATCACTATGACTATTGAAATACTAATCTAGTATATAATATGTATGTAAATTAGTAGTTCAGTAGTCAGAAAATCAACTAAGATTACTCTGAGTCCTTTGTCAAACCTTGCCCTTGGAAATCAAGGATACTACAAGATCTGGATGGTTCAGCACATAAGTTGAAGTCAAGTCCTACTCTGAACCTTGCCAAAGTTACAACCTTGCATGAGCTTATGCAAGAACCTTGCCTTTGCCTGTTCTTAACAGTACCATTGTCCTCAATACACTCAGTGATTACTCAAATGGCACTGTCTTTACAACACTTATTGCTCCAATAACATTCTCTATATTGATTCCATTCTCTCTGTCCCTTTACCACTTGGGCAGCTGGGGCAAGTACTGCACACCAGAAACACAAGCAAAATATATGCAGAGATGTGGAATCACATGGGAATATTGTGATTCCTTTTTTTAACCTTCTCTCTTTTTATCTACTCTTATTTCCTGTGCATATACCCGTTCTATTTACTTTTGGTTTCTTTTTAGCTTTTTCTGTCTTTCTACTAGCTAAAACAATAAGAAATGTGTTTCTGATATGTTTATTACAGCCAGAAAAAGTTGGGAAGAAGAGGGTGACCACGAGTGATTGGTTAAACCATCATCACAGAAGAAGTCATGAATGGCTCTTTAGAACCAGGAGTGCCACAAGGACCTCATAGGGATGTGTCGAGGCCTCGAGGCACCAGCAGCGGACTCAAATTCCCAATTTAGTCAAATCAGGAAATCTCTTGCGCTTAGTATTCGATCAACCCTTTCTACAAAATGGAATGTCTTTTTCGAAAGGTTCGGGTGGAGGTAGCAAGTTTTTGCATGACCGCTTAGTGGTTCTGTCCGAAGGATATCCATGTAGAAATAGGATTTAAAGGTTATCTAGACGAACACAATTTTCTTCATACTCCTTATGCTTGAACAAATAAAAATTAAAAATTAAAAATTAAATTAAAAATCGCGCCACAGTCACATGACTTTGGTTGGTTAGAAGAAACAGAACAGGGGGGGCAATCAGTCAAATAAGGAAATCCCTTTATGCGCTTGGTGTTCGATCAGGCACGAATGCTCAAAATTCCCGGTCTGACCGAGTCGTGGGCACCTCCGGCTCGGGCGAGCCCGAACACTAATCAAGCCATCAGTTGCTTGAATTCATATGATGAGCTGGGTATAAGTTTTTGTATGGTTAAATTGGAACGAACTGTTTTCAAATCGAGTCGATCTACAGTTTAAACCCTCGAGGAAGTCAGATCGTGGATCGGTCGAAGCAGTGATACTATGTGTGCGGTAGCTCTATACACTTTCAAAGAAATTGAGGACTCGTCAGGGCCCAAACCATGAGATACCTGCATCTAGGAAGAGAAGAAAAACAGGTATGGTAGGCTGCATAGTCAATCCGGTCTTCGTGGAGGTGAGTCGGAGCTGAAAATATTGGAGCATCAACATGTTCAATACATGTTCAATACATATTCAAGACTTGCGCAGCCTCAGTGCTTCTTCCGCTCTCACTGCCTCGGGAGGTAGACTATATGTAATTGACCCGTGCCTTCCGATGAATTTCTGAAACATATGCTCGACAACTGGATGGTGATCGAGTCGAAGCTCATGTGACACGGGCATGGTCACTATCGCCTCATTCGACATGTATCATTCAACAGGTTCGCACTATTAAGGATACGATTGTTTCTCTGTCACTCTTCACACACCTCCAACATAGACATTTGTGTCCTCATTTCACCACAATGGACTCGCTCAAGACTCGTACAACATCCTTGATTTGGAAAACTCCCATACGCCTGCGTCGCGCTCTCCCTGCGGTCGTACTTGGCACGCTGTTCAATGTTCTTGACACTGGTGAGAGAAAATGTTAATTCCCGTTCTTACCTTTATCTTGGCCTAGTTTCCACAGGTCTACTGCTTTTTCCGTCCGAGGAACGCTCTGGCTCCAATCAATTCAAGGCCTTGCAGATTCAAGGCTTATCCATGTACATCATGAGGTGTGCTCTTAATCGCTGCCGCATTTTTCGTGTTCCTCATTCTCTTTGGCAAGCACCGTTTTGTCGCAGGTGGCTATGACGATAGGGGGATCGCGTTTCCCGGGTGCTTTGGGCGCGATGTTGATTGAAATACTACCCTTTCTTAGAGGAGTGGCTAGTGATATCCGTAATACGCTCGGAAACGAGAGCCCAGCACTGATCCCAACGGTCATGGTCGCTTACACTCTCACAAGTTTCTTGACAGGTTTTGTGTTTATTTTTCTCGGGTTTTTTAAATTGGGATATTTTGTGTGGCGCATTAATATCTGTATCACGTGCATTATCTTATCTTGAATCTACAGGTAGCGTACTTCCCCCAGACCGTCCTCACGGGTGCTATTGGCGCCGTCGGTCTCTCGCTATTCATTCTCGGACTCGACCTAATAGTCCCAGAGTCATCGTCTACATCAAATATATCTCCCTGGGCCATCCTCCCCAACACGTCCCAGCTTTCACTCCTTGCAGCTTCCCTCCTACCCGCACTATTCTTGTCGGCGTCTAAGCGTTCTCGAATCCTTACCCGCTGGACGCGTGGAGCGGTACATAACGCATATTTCATCCCAGGCTGCCTGTGTTCTATTCCGGTAATATTTTGGATAATCGTTGGGTTTATACATACGTCTCAGGAGAGACTCATCACACAAGGGTGGCTCTTCAGGGTCGAAGCTCAGGCAAGCGGGATGGATACGTCCTGGAATTACTGGCGCGAGTTCGACTTTCCAAAGGTGGAATGGTGGGCATTACGGCACGCCACCACTAACATTGTTCTGTTGGTCACCATTGGCGTGCTAAATCTACCAATTTTCGTCCCCGCACTGGCGGTTAGTCTCGACGTGTCTTATGACATGAACCATGAGTTTCTCGGCCAAGGCGCGGCAAACCTCCTCGCGGGAATGGCAGGGACCGTCCCGAATATTTTGGTTAGTTGCCACTTTATTCTCGTTCTACTAACATGCTAAATTTATTGACTCAGCAATATTCATACTCGGTATTCGTGACGCGAGCCAACGGCGGTCGCTTTGAAATGGCGCTTGTTACGATTCTCACTTTTGTGCTGTTCTTCACGTCAAGTCTTCTTCTTCCATACGTCCCGACCGTATTGGCTTCTGCATTAGTACTTTTTCTCGGCATGGAGCTCCTCCTCGAGGCTGTCTGCGAGTCCGCTCAGACACTTGTCCTTCTTGAATGGGGCGTTGTGGTTTGTACCCTGCTGGCATGTACACTCTGTGGTTTCGCAGAGGGATTCGGTATTGGAATTGGAACAGCGGTCATGGTATATTTCATGTATGGAGTCCTTGATTCTGTGAGTAATATTATATATTCGATTCTTTCTACCAGAATAATGCTTATATACTACATGCTGTCTTCTCTCATTAACTCCTGGTCAAAGCAAGCTCAAGTCTTGTTATGGGAGGAGTGGAACGAAACGCACAGGAACCATCACCAAGAACATGTTCTTCCTATCCCAGTATCGCCGCTCAATAATTCGCCGTCTCCTGTCATGCTTATGAGCTGCTACATTCACTCTGGAAAGCCAGATGTCGAAAATCCCCCGAGTCATGTCCAAAACCGTGCAGACGATATCCTGCTAAAAATCAACGCCCGTGTGATAGTTCTATCAGGATACGTTTGTGAGTTGGTTTCATGCGTGTTTTCGCCAAACATATACTCATGGGTTCAAAACATTAGTTTTCGCTAGTATCCCATCTCTGGAAACCAAGCTCCTCGACACTGATATGCGTACTTCCTTTGTGATCGTGGATTTAACACTAGTCCATCGTCTCGAGACTGCCGCCGCACAATGTTTTAACCGTGCGGCGCGCGAACTTGCCCCACTGTCGATGATACTGGTACTCTGTGGCGTCAAAAAGGAAACTGGTGTGCATGCAGACTTTGACCGTGCTGGAATCAGACTGGAATTTAACACTGAAGAGACCGTTGAGAGTGTAAAGGGGATATTGTCGTTCGAGAGACGTGGGGATTCGATAGCTTGGTGCCAACGCAAACATGAAAATACCGTTCCTGCTGTGGGTGGGCTCAATTTTTTTTTCCCTTAATTTCCAGATCTTTTATTGATTCTCCAAGGAAGTATTCAAGGTTCCGAAACAGGAACGCCCAGTGGAGACATATCAGGCCTTTTGCAGATTATTTGACTTCAACTCGAAGATCGTGCTTCAGAGCGATGTCCACTCCAACGATTACACAGATCCTTCGGTTAACTCCTTGCCAATTTCAGCATCGGATGTAGACAGATTTATAGCTGCTGGTGCTCGCTTCACCCGCTATGCTCCTGGGCAGACGATCACACGTACAGGTGAGGCTGCCTTTTCCCTCCAAATAAACCAGATTTATAATTATTATTGCTGCACGAAGGTAGTGATCGTTTCGTATTTATTATCGAAGGACAAGCGGACGTCGTGACAGCGTCACCAACCTCATCCCGGCCTTCCTTCTGCAGCGTACTGATGATGCTCCCCAGAGAAGGCTTACAATTATTGAAGCGAAGGCTGGTCTCCCATTTACGGCCTGCACATACTGTGAAGGCAGGAGATGTGCTGGAATGCGGCCGAATCGCGGAGGAATCGATATCTGTTTTGGCTCGATCTTTTTGTGTCGCGGTTGAAATTGAAGGTGAACGGGTGACAGATGCGCTGATGGGTTGGGCGCGTAATAAAGTTGGGGGAGTAGAAGCACATTGGTAAGATCCCCATCATAGTTTTTCTTTAATGTATATGTACTCCTGAGCGTAAAGAATGCCAATTTAATTTGAATCACACAAGTGATGTTGCCTCTGATATTAAGGTAGCTTCTCGATCCTGATTTGGTAAAAGAAGTCATGTGCTTATGCAGCAATGCCAATTAGCTTAGTGAGAAGATTCGGAGCTTTGCATACGGAATGGCTTTGAAGGGTGTACCCTATATGGTTTTCAATGGCTTACACCAAAAGGCAATTTTGAAATTTGTGTAAGATGCATCAGTGTATTCAAAGTGAAACCCCAGCGACTTTAATTCATTCCGATTTTCAAGTGTTAATCCTTCCCCACAGACTTCTATTTTACCATCTTTACTTGCCCCTTGTTCCACTCGGCACCCACCGGCAATCGCCTCTCGGACAATTGTTGGAGCTGCATTGATCTGCCTATATGGTTTCCAATGGCTTACACCAAAAGACGAATTTTGAAATTTGTGTAAGATGCATCAGTGTATTCAAATTGAAACTCCCAGTGACTTTGATTCATTCCGACTATCGAGTGTTAATCCTTCCCCACAGACTTTCCACTTTACTTGGTCCAGAGTTGGCCCTTGTTCCACTCTGCCCCCCCACCATCGGCAATCGCCTCTCGGACAATTGTTGGAGCAGCATTGATCTGCCTAAACGTCTCCAAAACCCCATTTGAGAACGTGTTCTTTGTCCTGAACTCTACGCTCTCCTCCAGAAGTTCTTTATATGCACGTCGCAGTCGGTAGCAAGGCACTTGACTATTCAGATGATGGGCGGCATGGAGACCGTCATTGAGGGGGTATATCCACCACCTCTGCCAGAACCCATCGTTGGTCCTCGAATTTCCAAAGTTTCCTGTCATGTCCAGACCAAGGTGTTCGCCGAGCTCTGCCCACCAACGTGTGACGGGGAGAATGCCGAAGATGGGTACGAGGTAATACAAGGCAAACTTGTCCCACTTTCCGTAGCGATGCATTGAGGACAAGACGGCGCTCCAATAGATGACTTTAGACGGGTATGACACGGGACTGGTCCAGAATTCGGGGAAGAGGGTGAGGAGGTATTCGTAGTGGAACCACCCAGTGAGGGGGAGCCCGAACACGAACCACCAGAAGCGGCGTGGGCTCATGCGCTCCGGGGCTATGAAGCCATAATGAATAAAACGTACGACGTCGGCGTCACGAACGGGGTCGCCAAGGTACTTGTGGTGCTCGAGGTGCAAGACACGAAAGACCTTCATGAGGCGAAAGACGGGAAACGCGTAGAGGAACTCGAGATACTCGTGGACGCGGGGGTGAGTAAAAAGGTTATTATGCGACGCCTCATGAACGAGGTGCTCGCATGCACGAAGACGGGTGGCAATCAAGAATACCGCGGGTACGTACGTCGCCCACCACAACGGGCGATTGGAAGGAAAGTGGGTCTGGACGTATTCGCAGAGAGAGACGGAGGCGAGAAAGACGACGTAATTGTTCAAGATGGCGAGTGCTCCGAAGAAGTTGTTCCGGCCTTTGTGACGATTAGTTATGGCGAATGCGTCCCGGAACGCGTCGTTTGCATCTTGTTGCTGCAAGTTAGCTTGGGGAGAAACGAGCTTGGGAGAGACCTGGGGCGTGGACTCGGTTTGCGTCGCCTGTGTCATGTTTCTGGAGGTGAGGGTGTGAGATTCTCAGGTGTTCAGTCATGCCTTTAAATACTTCATGGATGCAGATGTTTCGGTTGTATCGTCCGGCAGAAAAATGGGGCACACCATTTACAAGAAGAAGAGGTGCCACCAACAAGACAGGAAGCAAAAATATCGCTCGTATGTTGGCCACAAGTCAAAGTTAAGATTGCGATTTCAGTAGGAAAATTAATAGCTAACCCATCATTTGCAATTCAATACCAAATCCACAGAGATGTCAACTGGAAACTGACCATCTGACCAGCAGAAATCTATTGTTCATTGGCGCACTGACTCACTGTTTTTTGTCCAGAATTCAAATTCTTGGTGTATACGTCAATTGGGTGGCTGGTGATTACCAAGACTTCGAAACTTCTTGCAGGTGTATGTATTCTCTCCGTTCGTGACTGAACTTCCATTTTGATGTCTCCTCCTTACAGCGGTCCCCGGAAGCATCTAAGTGTCAGCTATGCATCAGTCACCGGGTCGGCAACCTCGAAATTCATGCATTTCAATTAATGACGTGTAATATGACATAAATTTCCATGCCCCATAATAATATATATATGAAATTCAAAGGAAAAACCGAATAGGAAGTCTATCACTTGTGGGGGCATATACATTGTGCACAGCACTTGTTTCAGTTTTCACACATGTTCAGTTCAGCGTGGGTTCTTTAAATAAGTGAGCTTTAAATAAGTGAGATTATCTGATTCCACTGCACCGCTGTTGCTGAGATTGATCACAGCTGGCTTTACCAGAAATTCATTTCGTACGCACCCTGTGTTCATTCCTGATATGCTCGCGGTTTATATTGACGTCAGGTGTTCTTGCACTTCCAGAATGGAAGAGGTCAAACATCTGAACCAGAAGACGACATTAGTAGTGTGTTGCTATCAACCGCACGGCGTCAGGCTAATCGAGGCATCTCTACTTTAGTCCCTGATCCTAACTCATTTCCACCTCCATATTCATAAGTGGATACTGTAGATAACATACTCTCCAGGGGGTATTCAGGAAGTCTGGGTGAAACAATGTACTGCTGTATGGGTAAATATTGTCATACTTGTCCCTTGCCTCGTCGGAAAGACCTCACAGTGTGCTCCTTCCTGGGCTATATTATAGTAGCTCACAGTGTAGCCAACATGGACTGATTCACATTTTTCGATCAATGATAAAATGTTAAATGTGGGTAGTGCACAGATGTCGGTGTAAAACGCATGCAAGCTGGTAGATGTGATTTGAACAGTTCCCATGACAAAGCGCAAGCGACAACAACTGTACCTATTCCGGCGTTGAGAACAACATTATGCACTTTCTCCGGTGAACCAAGCCACGCGAAGAATGATTTGATTATCTGATCGTATGCTCAGAATACTCGTCAGCTTTGCTGCCAGGCCTTTTTCCTTCTCAGCCCAGTGAAGTTCTGGAGTTTTGACCATTCCTAAACGACAAAGTTCTGATTCAGATTGGTTCTAGTTTGAGGTAGAAAGCACGTACCTTGGCTATTCCACTACTATGTCTCGGGAGTGAACAGGTACACAGTCTGTCAATTACATATTTGTTTGTCAACATCTTGCAATATGATTTGCTTGTGTAAGAGATGATATTTTTGACGTCATACCGGGGGTATACCACACCATCTGTACACAAGCCAACTTTTTAGTGTCAGGAAGAGCTGCAATACCTAAAGCTGAATCATCGTGTCATCTACTATGTCTGATATCTTACACACGCCATTGCATCGAGGTGCGAGTTGGACCAGAACGTCCTAAAGAAATTGATCCAAGAGTGATTCCGAGTTATATATCGGCATGAGGTGAGTCGTTTAACAGTTTCAAGTTCAAAAGACATGAATGAAGCAGTTTTGACGTTGGCTGTTTACAGAGTCAGTCCTGAAGCTGTGCCGGATACAGGGCATCTGCCAGAATGTAATGTTAAAGCACTGCAAGAGCTTGACGTAACGCCTTTTTTTTTCGGAACTTGAAATTATTCTCTCAGCGCCGACGTCGAGTGAGTTCGGCTAGTGACCTGTTTCCCCCAGCCACGCATTCTTTGCTCTAATTCGGGCATCCCAGGACGTCCTTTTAGCTATAGCGGTTAACCCCGCCCGTGTTCAAGGCCAGGTCGTATCATTTCATGGTCTCCATGGCAGGCAAGCCACAGAAGAAACCCTTGCCGCTGAAAGAGCAAAATTTGTTCAAGGAGTTACTTGCTCTCTATGAGAGTAGGACGTTAAAAAGAGCTCTCAAAACGGCCGACCAGATCCTCAAAAAGGTTCCAGATCATGGAGGTAGACGGTGACGTTTGCCCATTATTCCAGCTTATAGACTGGTGAACACTTTTAGAAACAATGTGCATGAAGGGTCTTGTTCTTACTCATATGAACCGGAAAGAGGAAGGAGTCGAGCTTGTGAAGAAAGGTCTTGTCTTTGACATGCAGTCGCACATTTGCTGGCACGTTTTGGGTATCATAAAGAAAGGCGACAGGAATTGGGATGAGGCTTTAAAAGCATATACCCAAGCTGTCCGATGTGACAAGGCGAGCTATCATATTTGCCTGGTTGGCATTATGCTAAATGGCAACGGTCTGTTTTGCCAGGAAAACATGAATCTCTTGAAAGATGTTGCACAATTGCAGGTCCATCTCGGACATTACGATTCTTTACAGGAAACGCGATGGCAGATCCTAAAACTCCGTCCAAATTCACGTCAGAATTGGATTGGGTACGCCACGGCATGCCATCTGAATGGGAATCTGTCGGAAACGAAAAAAGTCTTGAAAACATACTTTAGCACTCTTAAGGTACGCTACAATCATGTATTGTTATGTTAGTGCTGTTCTGAACCCACCTTTCTCCCAGAATGTCCCAGATTATGACGTGGAGCACTCTGAAGTGCTACTGTACTACATTCGTGTTCTTGAAGAAATCGGCGATTTCTCAAACGCTCTTACCGAGCTTGATACATATGCTAAAGCGCGTTCTGTCGTCGACAAAACAGCTATTACCGAATCCAGGGGTATGTCACTCCTTCATTTCTCAGTTTTATCTGCATGTATTTTCTATATTGACATACTTATATCAGCCCGTCTACTGTCCAAATTGTCACGAACAGATGATGCATCACAGGCGTGGCGTTCGCTGATCGAACAAAACCCGGAGTCGTATGATTATTATCGCGGGCTCCTTGGTGTCAACGGTATAGATCTAGATGCTTTAACAGATGATACCCGCGCCCAGGCAATAAAAATGTTCACTGATCTGTCCTCACAAATACCTCGTGCAGCAGCTCCTCGTTGGTTGGCTCTCAAGATTTCACAAGGTGGATAGCGCTCTGTGCACTCTATAGCCTCACTTCTACCTCTACTGACGGCTTGTGGGCTTTTCAGGCGAGGAATTCCGGTCTCTTATCCGGCCATACCTCCTGAACGGCCTATTGAAGGGTGTCCCTTCTCTTTTTGTGGATGTCCGCGCACTCTATGTGGATAAAGATAAACGCGATATCATCGAAGAACTACTCGAAGAATTCAGAGAGAAGTGTAAGAAAGGAGAAAGCATTGACGGTGCGTTTTGTTTAGCATTTGATCCAAACCTCCCGCGTCTGCCTACACGACGCAGTTACTGTTTCATGGTTGTATTCGCATATCATTAAAGTCTCCAACTGACATACTGCCAGATAATTCTGTTTCTCCTATAGATCCTACTGTGTATATTTGGACCCTTTATTTTCTAGCTTTGCACTACTCCACTCCTCTTACCCCGAATATTTCACCTCCTGATCCCGCGCGATCTTTGGACTTACTCGAGCGTGCGATCGAACATACACCGACGTTACCTGAGTTACTCATGGGAAAGGCACGAGTGCGTCCTTGTAAATGGCGTTGACGCCCGATGCAAGATCACCCTGATTAAGGATATTGTTTCATGACTACTTGTCATAGGTTCTCAAAAAATGCGGTGATCCCCTCGGTGCCGCTCATGCTATGGAGGAGGCTCGTTTACTGGATGGGCAGGACCGGTTTTTAAACTGGAAGGCTGCAAAATATTTTATGCGTGCTGGGGACATCGAGCGTGCCATCCGGTTACTTGGATTGTTCACCAAAGTAAGAATCACTTTTTTTTACCGGATTTTCCCCAAATATATACTCGAAGATTACTGGCTGAAATAGATTTATGACAGAAAGATGCAACAAGTCCTGGCTCGGATTTGGAAGACATGCAATGTCTAGCATATATGCTTGAGGAAGGCAATACACATTTTCGACGAGGCAACTTTGGTTTAGCGCTTCGTCGCTATAAATCTGTACAAACGGCGAGTCGGTACTCCCTCTTCTTGGCGAACCTCTCTAATCCAATTATATAGACTTTTGATGAAGTGGAAAACGATCAATTTGACTTCCATAACTACTCTCTACGCCGATTCACTTTGAATATCTACCTAAAGTAATGCCATATTTGTTACTTTCAGCTGGTTTATATACTGACATTGCACAGCTTGTTGTCTTTTGAGAAGCAGTTGCGTTCGCATCCTGCCTACATTGCTGCAGCTCTGTCTTCTTGCAAAGTACCCATTTGATACTGTCATTTTGCTTCAATTTATTGATCTTCCAATGTTGTAGATTTATATCCGGATTCATGACGACCCAGCATTAATCTCAACAAGCCCATCGACTGGTAACGCCCTGCCCTGTATCTTTAATAGTGGTGACTAAACTGTGTCAATCCACCAGCTAAGATGTCCGATTCTGATAAAAAAGCCAAAAAGAAAGCCAAAAAGGCTGCACAAAAGACCCAGGAAGAGATGAAAAAATGTGTGTTTGGTTCCAAAAAGGTTTTATTTTCGGTTCAACTTCATAGCCTTTCCAGCCATGTCTTCTGGACACAAAGATGATGACCAGCCCGAAGCCCAAAAAGATGATGACCCAGATGGGCAAAAGCTTCTTACTACAACCAGCCCGCTGAGCGATGCTATGAAATGGTTGAAACCGCTGGAGACTCTCGCTAAAGATCGCGTGGACGTATGGATGACAATATATGATGTGACGGTCCGACAGAGTATATATATCTTTTTTTTTTTTCCCGATGCATCGTTGGCATGATGATCATGAGCTAAAATCCTATCTCAGAAAAATTTGTGCAGGCGCTACGTGCATTGAACAAAGGCAGACGATTGGACCCTGGGCATCCGGAAGTCCATGTGCGCATCGTCGACTACCATCATCGAGGTATGACAGTGTAAATAATATCAAAGTGTTTCAGTTTTTTCTTACCTTTTTTTTCATTTCAGTTAGCTCGGCGTCAGCTGCACCTGATATTCCGGCCACCGTATCTGCATTGCTTACGTCGTCCCTCGAGGCATTAATACCTCCCGGGCTCTCGTTAGAGACTTTCAACAACGTATTCATCCAGCAACATTCCAGTTCAGCTCCCGCCATTATTGCTTCGGCACGGGTTTCACGGCTATTGGGCACGTCAGATGACGTTGTGGAAAATTTGATTTTTGGAGTACTTGCAACAGA
>QFEC01074370.1:0-13719 GCA_003316585.1 Gomphus bonarii | reverse complement strand
CAGATTGGATCCCGTCTCTGGTTTTCTCACTTGATGGTACACGTGTTGTGTCTGGGTCGGCAGATATGACAGTGCGTATCTGGGATGTAACGAGGGGAGAAGTGGAGGACGAACTGAAGGGGTATTCACATTGGGTGTTGTCCGCCGCTTTCTTGCCTGACGGGTCGCGTGTGGTGTCTGGCTCATATGACGGCTCAGTCCGTATCCGGAATGCTGCTAGCGGGGAGGCAGAGCGTACACTAGGTCATTCGAGTTTCGGTGAGGTCCGTTTCCTTCCCGCCTGAAGGGACCCGAATTGTGGCTGGTTTGGGCGACTCCTCGATCCGGATCTGGAATGCGAGGACGGGAGAGATAGCACTGAAGGGATATGGGAGTGAGGTGTTGCCTGTTGCATTCTCGCCTGACGACGCACGCATTGTCTCTGGCGCTTGGGACAGCTCAGTCCGGATTATCGGAGATTGAATTGGGTCCGCCTCAGGTAACGGGAGACGCTGTCAAGCTTAACTCGTGTTTGGCGTATGATTCGACGGAAGAGAGAGCTTGAGCTAACAGGACATTCAGATTGGGTGTGGTCGATGACATTCTCGCCTGATGGGACACTGGCTGTGTCTGGGTCAACGAACGGATCGGTCCGGTTATGGAATGCCAACACGGGGGAGATAGTGCGTGTGCTGAAGGGACATTCTAGCGAGGTGTACAGCGTGTCTTTTCGCCTGATGGGAAAAAAATTGCGTCTGGCTCAGCTGACAAGTCAGTGCGGATCTGGAGTGTGGCTACCGGGAAGTCAAAGCGGGAAATGAAGGGTCATTTAGAGCCGGTACGGTGTGTTTCGTTTTCACGCGATGGCAACCGTGTGGTTTCTGGTTCGGAAGACAAGTCCATCCGAATTTTGAATGCCACGACAGGGAAGATGAGCACACACTCGAGGGACAGCCCTGTGGTGTGTCTCTGCCGGCGGTGCACATGTTGTGTCTGGCTCTGAAGACAATTCGGTCCGGGTATGGACTGCCAGTACGGGGATAGCAAAGCATATATTTGAGGGACATTCTAATTGGGTGACATCCGTTGCCATCTCGCCTGATGGAACACGAGGGGTCTCTTGCTCGGACGACGACACAGTTCGTATCTGGAACATCATCACTGGCGAATCGACTTCATTAACACAATTGGCTTCCATCGCATTGTCGGACGGAACCCGAGTCACTCATATCTTCCCAGGCACATTTCAACTTGCGACTTCTGGAGAGCGCCCGGTGTCTCTATCTTGGGATAAGGAATGGATTCTTGCCGACCCTCCACTGGTACCATGCTCTTTTCCACCAGAGTTTCGTGGCTTTTACGCACATGCATTCTCTCCCTCCAAAGCATGCTTTGGATATCTATCAGGCCTTGTTGTTAAAGTCCTAGTTGGCCTTGCGGATGGATGGGAGCTGACATCAGAGCATGTCATGCGACACCGTGGACGTGTTAGTTCTGTTATGTTCTCTAGCGACGGCCGCCGAATTGTGTCTGGGTCAGCGGACAGGTCGGTTCGTATTTGGAATACGGCTACTGGCGAGATGGAGCTCATGTTGGAGGGACATTTGGATAGGGTGCGGTGCGTTGCGTTCTCCCCTGACGGTGCACGCGTTGTATCTGGTTCGTGCGACAAATCGGTACGGATCTGAGACGCAACTACGGGACAGACGGTGGGGATATATAGACATTCACATGAGGTTCTGTCTATGGCTTTCTCGCTTGATGGGACGCGTCTGGTATCTGGCTCGTGGAAGTCGATCCGAATCTTGAGTGCGAGTTCTGAGGAGACAGAGCGGGAGCTGGAGGGGCATTCAGATTGGGTGTGGTCTGTGGCTTTCTTACCTGATAGCACGCGTGTCGTGTCTGGATCGGAAGATATGACAGTGTGTATCTGGGATGCAACAAGGGGAGAAATAGAACTCGTACTGGAGGGGCATTCACATCCGGTGATGTCAGCCGCTTTCTTGCCTGACGGGACACGCATTGTTTCTGGCGCTTGGGAGTGCTCAGTCCGGATTTGGGATCTGAGTACCAGAGAATCAGAGACTGAATTGACTACGAACAACAGGAAATCAAGCTTAGCTAATGTTTGGCATGTGATGCGGCGGAAGAGAGAGCTTGAGCTGACAGGACATTCAGCTTGGGTGCTGTCAGTGGCATTCTCGTCTGATGGGACACTGGTTATGTCTGGGTCAGCGGACTGCTCGGTCCAGTTCAGGAATGCCAACACGGGAGAGATAGCGCGTGTGCTAAAGGGACATTCGGGCGGGGTGTACAGCGTGTCTTTCTCGCCTTATGGGAAACAAATCGCGTCTGGCTCGGCTGACAAGTCAGTGCGGATCTGGAGTGTGGCTACCGGGAAGTCAAAGCGGGAAATGAAGGGTCATTTAGAGCCGGTACGGTGTGTTGTGTTTTCACGTGATGGCAAACGTGTGGTTTCTTGTTCGGCCGACAAGTCCGTCCGGATTTGGAATGCCACGACAGGGAACATCGAGCATGTACTTGAGGGACATTTGGATACCGTGCGGTGTGTCTCAGCCGATGGTGCACATGGTGTGTCTGGCTCGGAAGACAATTCGGTCCGGATATGGACTGCCAGTACGGGGATACTAGAGCATATATTGGAGGAACATTCTGGCCGGGTGACATCCGTTGCCATCTCGCCTGATGGAACCCGAGTCGTCTCTGGCGGAAGACAAGACAGTTCGTATCTAGAACATGATCGCTGGTGAATCGACTTCATATACAGAATTCGGTTCCATCACATTGCTGGACGGAAGCCGATTCACGCATATCTTCCCAGGCACATTTCAACTTGTGGCTTCGAGGGAGCATCCAGTGCCTCTATCTTGGGATAAAGACTGGATTCTTGCTGACCCTCCACTGGAGCCCTGCTCTTTTCCACCAGAGTTTCGTGGCTTTTACGCACATGCATTCTCTCCCTCCAAAGCATGTTTTGGATATCATTCAGGCCTTGTTGTCATTGTAGATCTTAAGCCTTCACTCTCCTCTCAACTTAGCTTTTAATCATTTATAATGCTGAAATGAAATACAAATAGGAACCTCACTCCATAATTTTCTTTTTTCGTTACCCACATGAGCGAGATTAATCGGATCATTGTGGTTTGTGTATTTCGATTACATTGCAAGAATGATGCTGCATCGCTGTGCTGTGGTGAGTATACCCATCATTGGCAATGGTTCTAAAAATTTCCCAGTGCTACTCATGATCGTCTCGAGTAATCCATTTCTGTCTAGATTATAGTGTGAAGAATGATCCATATTCTTTCTCGCTTCCTGGTTCCATGGGAGAGCGTTATAATGAAATGTCTTCCGAGCACTTCTGCGAATTCTGTTCTATGTCCAATTCCTAATGCACATAACACGAGCCTGCATCCCCGATCATAATTTGAAATGATGTCTTTGACTCACGGAGAACACCTCATTTCTTGATAAGTGTTTATTTGGCCACAAAACCTTCTAAACACCTCGAGGGGTCTGCTAGCTGTAAATCGACGGCTGATATCATATGTTTTCTTTCCATCCATTAGCCGCGTAAGCATGAGAACGATGCGAGTGAAATGCTGTGGAATAGCGCCTAGGTCAGTGAGTCCATCTAGGATCACACCCTATAACGAACGAGATTTGACCTAGATTTTCTGGCAGAAGAGAACTCCAAGGCCACATACATCAAACGCAAATGGGTCGTAATAGATCTCTACATGCCACATGTCTTGAGGTTGGTTCATTCCACCATGCCATGACAGGTCGCGGTGTAGCTGATACTCTTCTCGTGTAACAGAGGGTGGGAATATTATAAAGATATCGAAGTTGATGATGCCATAGACAAGTTAGACGTCACGTCGGAGCGTCGGTCGCAGGGCGTTGGACCTGATATTGGAGAAAGCCCCAAAATACTATTGTCGTTTGCACGTGACCTTGCCAACTCCCGTTTCTATTCTCATTTGAAGCTGATTTTCAAAGACTCATTTCTTCATCAGTTCTTGACAGATTTGTCTACGGCTTAAAATATAATCCTTCCTGTATATTACCTAGGTGCTTCCTGCTGTAAAAGCCCCAAATGTTTTTATTTAAAAATGCATTTTTTGGCCAATCCAACAGTCCACCCCGCCTGCCTTGAAGAGCTGTGGAGCTCAAACCAGCTGTTAAAAAAATTCTGAGAATAATCACAGACCTTTCATAGTATTTCCTCTTTGTGCTGGAATTTTTTGGACCCTCAAGAGCTCTAATGTATCAGTAACACCCATGCAAGTGAGCCACAGTGGTATTTCATAATGTCAAGTTAATTACTCAGACTATGTAATTATGATTGGATGCTCCAGAAGGTCAAAAATGATGTAGACAGTTTCAAGGTGCTAGTATTGTTGTAAATAGAGATCATGGGACAACGCTGGAGTCAACCAGATGGCAATTTAAGCAAAGATTGAGTTGTATCAATCACACTATGTACCTGTACAACCATGACACTTCTGTTCTTCTGCTGACCTTACAGTGTCACAGGCTACTCTACCTGAAGTAGTTGCCCCTATAATAGGTATGGGCATCACTTGAATGCTTACATCTAGCCTACCTGATACCTCATTCTTCTCTTTATACTCAAAACTGTTACAAATAAGAGAGAAATACACTTTAAATATTCAAAACAGTAAAAAACACTCAGGCAGAGAACACAGAACTACTTTAGCTAGTATATGCATGTGAGACCAAAGCTCTCATTGATATAAAGGATCTAAAAAAGAAAGTGAAGATTTCTGTTCACATTTCATTATTCTACACTAGTTTACATGTTTACTGACTATGGGGATTTCCCCCTGGGGTGATCGGTGCCCAGGCAGCTAAAGTAGTGGAAAGGATGGAATGGAGAGTCAGGCTGGAGCTATGGAGGGAGTGAAGTCAGTTTGAATCCAAGGAACATGGAGATAGAAAGGAATGGATAAGGTCTAGAGTGAATTGAAGCAAGGGAAAAAGGAAAACAGCTGCATATATGCACTCACCAAGGGCTGTTTGCCTCATTAGGTGTGTTACATGTGACTCAGAGACAGGAGAACTAAAGGGAAAGCAAGATGACTAAGAAAAAAGAAGGACAAGGCATTTTCAGATCATTTTGATCAGAACTGGGTAGCATATACATGGATATCCTGATATGTATAGCATGGAGGGTCATCACTCTGTCCTGAAGTAGTTCATTTCCTCTTTGGCTTAGACTACCATTATATGCAACATTGTATAAATATTATAGTCCTAGATACTAACACACTAGTTCTTCATGCTATAATGCCTGATTGCTCCTTGTCTTACATCTATTCTTACCCACCCATAGATAACTTGCCTGCCCTCACTAGTTCCATATCCTCTTCTGCATAGTGAAAAATCAAGTCAGCTGTGCCATTCTCAATTCCCAGCCACTCTGAGAGTTTTTCAACTGAGATATGACTTCCTGTAAGTTGATTCATCCAGCAATACCCCTCTTGATCAAACTTCTCAGCATGAGCAGCAAGGTTTTCTCCAGCACTCTGGGGGTGCTTGTTAAAATATACAAGCCATTCACCTATCTTGGGATGATTCATATTATTCAGAAGAGGTGGAGTTAGATTAGGTACAGACTGTTCCTGGTATAATTCAGGTAGATAGCACTAAACCAATGGATTTGAGAAGCTTACCTGTATCACCATGTTTGTGCCAGGCATAGATTGAGCAGTGCCAGATACCAAGGATTCAGAGTGATTGGGAAGGGTTGTGGATAGTAGACATAAGGAAATGGCATAACTGCTGGTAGTGGCTGTCCATGCATTAGTATGCCATGCCTGGTAAGCTTTCAAGGCCCCCCTGCATACAGATTCACTTGTGGCAGCTTCTTGTTTGTAGGATATGTCTGAGGATCCTTGATCTGATACTCCTATTAGATACAGAAACAATATGTGCTTGGGCAGCTAAGGGATGGAAAGGATGAAATGAAGATGGGGAGTCAGTCCAGAGCAATGGAAAAAGTGGAGTCAACAGGAATCCAAGAGAAATGGAGATAGAATGGAACAGATAAGGTCTGGACTGAACAGAGGTGAGGAAAAAAGGAAAAGAAGTGTATATATGCACTCACTGGGGCCATCTGCCTCATTGGGTGTGTAATATGTGACTCAAAGACAGGGGAACTAAAAGAAAACTAAGAATAACAAGAAAAAAGAAGTAGCAAGATTTTTCATACATTTCTGATTGAAATAAGGCAGCATATATACAGCACAGTGATACATATAGCATGGAGTGCCAACACCCCTGTCCTTGACAAGATTAAGAGCCTTTGAGTGTAGAGAGAAATTGCAATAAAACTGATTTTTAGTTCACAGACAGATAGTTAATGGTCAACAGGCTGACTTTTTTGTTTTAAAATATTTACACTAAATACTAAACAGATAGGGGACAAAGAAAAATGGTGAAACAAGAATACATGAGGGGATGGTGAGTACATGACATCATACATAGAAAGCATGTTATACAGGGATTGGGGAAAGAAAAGGACAATAAAATATAATAATAATGTACATACTAATAAATCTAATGCCCAAAAATAGAACAATTTTTATAAGGCTGGTGGGTGGCCACACGAGCCTGGCCCTACGAAGTTACGCGAAGGTTTGGGCCCTTATATTCGTCCTAATCAGGAAATTAGTGAATATTGAGTCTTGTGATGATCAGATTGGATTGGGGTTTATACAGTAAGGTTTAAAAATGTTCTTAATGGAATTTGAATAATAGAAACTGATAGACTCAAAGGAAATGGATGGGGAAGTAATTCGATGATTTGGCGTCCATAGGCGCCCGTCAATGCTTCCGCGCGAGCGCTTCGATTCCGGTGTACACCACGACAAAATGGCAATTGACATTGAAAATAAGGTTTAAAAATACAAAAAAAAATACTAGAAAAATAGTATTGATTGATATTGAACATAATGTAAAAGTAAATAACACTATAGGCCCGTAAATGTCGAAAATACACAGATACATGTATATGTGCACACACATGCATGCTAAGTAGGTCGGATCCGCCTAATAAAATCGTATAAAATTCATATTGAATATGGCTTGAACAATTTGGCTCATTGGATTCTCATAAATTTCATGATTTTGATAACAATCATTAAAATAATATTTTTTGCTCAACTAACAGTCCTGAAGTAGTTTTATTCCTTCTTTCATACATACCATCATTGGAATTGCAATACTGTAGATATTATAGTCTAGACACACTAAAATCCAGTTCTTCACACTATAACAGCCCGACTGCTCCTTGTCCTCACTGGTACTTCACACATCTTCCAACTGAAATTGCCAGCCAGGACTCATCTTTTGAGACCTGAAAATATTTATAGAAGTTACTAATACTACTTAGAAGTTTCTCAAAAATTCTGAGCACATAGAGGGACTACTAATTATTCCATTGAATTTACAAGTTTTCCAGAAACCCCTTGGTTCTAGCGCTAAAGGGCCAGTTCTCCTACCTAGAGAGATTTTGGATCATACATGCAGTTACACCACACCCTACTCAAAATAGATCATCAGACACATTCCATTAGATTATATATCTACTTAGGAAACCAACCCCTACCAGCATTTATCCACAACTCTTATCAATGGATATATATGCCTTGAATTACTTGGCTCAACTCAATAATGGTTTGAAAAATTCTCCAAATATTCATATATATTGTTTTTATTATTTACCAAATTGTCACTTGTCAAAAATCTCATAAGTAGTATTATTGCTCATAAAATATTTATTTGCTTATTGCCAACACTGCCTTGTGTGAACTTTACATGAGGTAGTAGTTAGGAATCAGATGCAACTTTTTTGTTATTATTTGTAAGTTATTGTTAGATGCTGGATCCCCCACCAAAGATCTTGGACATCAAATATCATAGCACCTATAATCACCCACCTCTGTAACCTGTGTGAATCATAAAAACTGTAGAAATTTGAACTATGTATCTAATAGGAAATTTAATTTAAATTTTAAACCATTTTATTATTTTATATGCTCTAGGATCCCAGCTATTTTTTGTATTATCTCACACTTCAAGACGCACGAATCGATATTACTACTTAGGTTGCTGCTGAACAATCGCCAATCACGTGACCTATTCCGGAGTCAATCTTCTGTGGCTGACTGAAAGAACCGCCGAGACTTCAGAGGATGACAAAGTCTGTCTCGCTGGTTAGGTGAAGACTTCTCGAGAATGTCATACTCATCAATAAAATAAGAAATATGTAATATTTGGAACTAGGTCGGTACTAGATCCCAATATGTTGGTCAGTTACCGGCACCAAAGGCGTCCCATTTTCGCTTTTTCCTTGAGACAATCATTCAGCCTTCGTCACAATACACGCGCCGCACCGATTCAACACATCCACTTCTGTTTCGGTTCCACGCCATCTACCCACGATACTCTTACCACCGTGAACGTAACCATAGAACATCATTGGGGGCACCGTGTCTGTCTATGCGAGGGCAGTTGTGTAAATTTAGTGGACGAATAACCAAAAATGGGCATTGGACATACAGTGACACTAACGAGTAAGATAAGCCCGTCCCAGTCTCTTACACGACCATGATAGCTCCGGTTAATGACGGAGTCACCCCTTGATATTGTGCTCTTCAGGCAACGACATCGTCAGACAGATAGGTATATGACGTCAAGTGCACTCACATCAGCACAGAAAATGATGTCGTGAACATCACTAACATCTACACTGGGATCGTACAAGTTATAATTAGCCTGCGGGTCGAGACGGAGAAAAATCGATTGATCGTGGTGGCATTCAGGTCACGGTCAGCGGCGCAGGAGCAGGAGATTAAAATTAGCCATACAAAAATGTCGGTATGTGGAGGCAACCAGGCTTGAAACACTCCCTCGCCGCTGGCGTCCTGACTAATGTCGATGTACTCGACCGGATGGGTTTCGTTGAGGTGATATTCACTGTTTTACTGAAGACGTAAGGTTCTGCATCAATTGCACGATACAAAAAACACATGCCGAAACTCAAATCGTATCAGTTCCTGGGGTATAGTCATCAGTGTATCGTCGTTGGCTTCCTGGTCCAGTCGAAATTCCTTGGTGTTAAAGAAGTCAGAAGTCAGACATATACACCAGAACAAAGCTCGACACACAAAGAGGCGTCCAGCCCAAGTACCAGTCAGCATCCCTGGCGCGAAAGCACGGGGCAACACAGTTTGAGTGTTTAAGGGACTGTGACGGGTAAGACGCATCCAGTCAAGCTCGTATTTCTCGCTGCCATGACCTGGATTCCATTCTTCAAACAGAGTCGTTGGAGGCAAATCACCCTCGAAAGGTTCAAGGCGAACGGCACAAATAAGTATAGCTGCTTGTGCTAGCAACGGACTAGTGACGAGCAGAGCCATTTTGAAATGACTGATCGACGATGTTGCCTGGGACCATGGCAACATCGAAAGGATTAGTGCGGACGCGGAGGGTGCCCTCAGCAGCGAGCCGGTGGGTGGCGGGAGACGAAAGGACATTATAGGGGCCTGAGTAGTGGGATACTAATCGCTTTTGAGAAGACGTGAGATAGAGAAAGAACAAGTCCGCTACCTTGAAGGACCAGACGAGTGTGGGGAAAAAGCTGAAGATGACCTTCATCGACTCCGCCAAGGTCTCATTCGCCAAACGCTCTGAAAGAGTTTATGAGTCGTTTTCAAATGGAGAGTATGGATAGTATTAAAAGTACCTTTCTCTGTAAACCAAAAGAGCCATGCCGCCAAGGCATTGACTTCATTATCCACTATCCAACCGTTATTTTGTTCTCTTCCATCATGAAACGGGCCATTGAGGTCGATAAAGGCAGAGGCGAATACGTCGACACCAGCGTAATTGATCAATTGCTCGTAGTTGTGCCGGTCGTTTTCTAGAAACATTAAGTATGCGAGCCAAAGATCATCCTTCGCTGTCGGCAAATTGACAAGTTGACGGCATGGGATAAATTTGAACCTCTTTAAGGAATAAAATCGTTTAACTAGCTCTGTCCCTCTATTCCTTGAGTACTTGCATGATTCCCCGAGTCTACGTACCACCGCTCGATCGTCGAATTTGAAGGCGAAGATTTTAGAATAAAGTTGGGGATTGTTGTCGATGGATAATTTTGAGTGTATCGTCTTTGAGATTCCAACGAGGGAAGGTATGTCGGTGGGTGGGCCAACCGGGTTCTGATAGACGAGAGCGAGGGCGACACGTTGGAGCACCTCCGCGGGACAGGTCTCCAGGCGGGAGAGATTGTTGTGGACGGACATGAAGGTCGAAAGAAAAACGGAGAAACTAGAACATGGGTTAAAATGGTTCGTCTCCGCATTAGAGTTTGCGACTATATAGAAGGACTTTGAAACGGGCACGTCGGAGTTTAGCTAAAGTTGATACCAAGATAAGTAACTCAGCTGACCCAGCGATGTCAAGGCGAAGTGTTTCATGAATATATTTAAAATCCCACATCCGCTTCGGCTCACTAACCTGCCAAGCTGCGGTGGGCTATGTTATTTGATTAAGAGCTACATATTAGATTACATGCTCCACTGCCGTCTCCTTTAAGGAAAGATATTGTCAGAGTCTAAAAAAGTTGGCAGTTATACCGAATCGATTTTTACTGGGGCACAAGGCAAGCATCGATGTTACCCTAGATGTGGCTGCTGCATGCATTTTGAACGCTTCGATATTTCAGTGGCCGGGAAATTTCGCCTATGAAAGACAATTTGCGTATCATGGTCATACGGTGTCTGCTGTCAGAAAAAGGAAGTGTACCAGTCGAACGTTATCTGAGCCAGTAGAAAAGATAAGAATAGGGAACGATCAAGGGTTTGAAATATCATCCTTGAGGCCATTTTTCGTCATTGTCTGGGGCCATCACGAGGTTCCAGAGCAACGATGGTCTGCGTTGGAGAACGAGGTTCCTCAGATGATGCCCGAAGAAGTATGAGCGCCGCCTGAATTTACTATGTAACGGTTCACCAAAAGTGCTATACTGGTCAAGCATTTGATATTTGGACACGTGAGTTCGTCGTACACAATTACATCTGTCGGCAACACAGAGTAGGTTCAAAACCTCCATAGTGTTCCCACACCCGGTTAAACCTCATCCCTGCGATCGCATTTATGCAGTTCAACAGCCAAGGATGAGATAGAATGATATTGTCGTAGTCCTTGTTCGCACATCCTCAGCACGATCAACCTGCTGACTCGGGTGTTCTCCTCAACTCGGATTCCAAAGAGGTCTGTAGCGTGTAGCGTACGTGACATTTGTTGATGGCACATTCAATAAAAGGTACGTTCGCAGCGAACACCATACGAAATAGCGTCGATAAGTGGGGCGGAGTTTCAGCTGGCCTCATGAAATGCATGTGCATGTCGTAATGTTGGTTTAAGGGCCTCCTACTCGTCTGCCTAGAATCTCACTGACTTTTATCTGCTGGAGAGACAAGTATTCACTACACCTAACGTATCTGGTGCGGCTACTACAACTATAAGGCTCGACAATCGTGGGTATGGTACAAGACTTCTTGATGAGATGCTGGCCACAAAAGGCTCGACGGTCGTGGTCTGAGTGTACGGGCTTCTTTATGAGACGCTTGTCTGAAATAGAGACAGAAAATAGGTCGGATATTCCATGTGTACTGGCGTCTACCTCCGGCGTTTTAAGCATCATCGGGACTCAACAACCCTGCCAAAAATTTCAACACCCCCCCTTGAGTCTTGACACCTCCATAATAAAATCAATAAAAGGATAGTGTAGGATAGACTGGAACAAAAGATAAATAAGAGAAATTCAAATGTGAATCCAGCCAGCTAAGGCACACTGGTTTTAAACCACCATTTTGTCTTCTTCCTGGGTATACCAATCAAGGAATTTCTGGTGGGTTGATGAAGAGGAGTTGGGGTGGTATCCTCAACAACTTTGAATTCAAATAAGTTGTCATTACCACCCAGTATTGCAACATTGGCAGAGTGATTGAGAATGTGCCATTGACTTCCTCTGGAATGTTTGCAACACTTAACTGTGCAATATGACAAGGGTTTCCACACCTATAACATACCTCTCATGGTTCCTTGTGTTCTCCCAATCAAATTTCTAGTCATTTACTCTTTTCCAACTTGAGCCAGCACATTTTCCTTTGGTAAACAAGGCTGATTCCTCAAGCTCTTTCTTCACTGTCATATCTGTTATGAATATAGAAAAGAAAAAATCATATTATATAGTTATGAAGGAAAATAAAAATAAAAATAAAATAAAACATTAGTATAGCACCTATATGCACAGGAATCAATGGGAAACAAAGGAGAGAATAAATGTTACTACATTCCAAGGATTTGTTCCAATTCTCTATCAAAAGATTACATGCATTGTACAAGAATGACACTTGTTCCAGCAAACAAGCATGCAAGTAGTAGTGGGGCTGAAGAGATGGAATGGATGGACACAGTTAGTGGAGAATCATAGATAGGAGAAAGGAAGGAAAAACATTGCATATATGAGTATATAAGTCTCATGAGGAGCCAGAGTCACAGGATCAAGGAGAGCATACAAAACTGGCACATATACACAGCCACTGGTGTCATTTAGCCTTACTGGGCTCAAATCGTATGGAGTACTCATATGAAAGACTATAGAAAAAGTGGTGCAATATATAAAGAAAAGATGGTGAAGAATATCCAACAGTATATATAATTTACATTATTTCTACCCCTATGTATCCAGTAATCAACTTGTGGAAGTCTGGCATTTTTGTCTCAGAACAGTTTGTTTTCCTTTTTCTCTGTCTTATCACATGGAGGAATGTCTCCTGTGTCTTATATCTAAAAATTACTAGTTGTACAAACAAATATCATTCTACATAAACTGTTCACTCACTTACTGTCTTAAGCTCTTTGCCAGATTCCCAATTTAGAAGCATCCTCTCATACTTGTTATTTGAGTCTGGGACTTTGCATACAGGTTATCACTCAGTTTTTACTGTTCCTCACCAGTTTTTCACATCTAGAAACATAGAGTTTGCATTTCCACAGGTCTCATGATACATCCAAACCGCACTACCTCCTTGGGACCAGTGATAAAGTGCTATTTTTGGCTAGGCTGCATCAGAATGACATAGCAACACCACTGTTCTTTAGTAGTCCTCTTAGAGAGTAAACACACCTCTAATTAGTACTATCTATTGTATAACCTACCAAATACTTTACAAGAATTTCCACCTATCTCATTGGCCTTATACCATTTTAGCACAGAGGTGATAGTCTAGACTACAAGTTCAAGTTCAAGAATATGTCATTATAATGTCATTCCTATGTCACACATCACATGTCACACATCATCACACATCATGATATGTCACCAGTTTTATTATCATCACATGCTGATTAGTGTTTCCACCAAAGTCACAGTTTATTAAACACTATGCCAAATAACTGTACTATAGACCATCTTTGGAAAAGGACCATTGCATGCAGGCTTTTAGGTATCATTTCCTAAAGTAAACTAACATTACACTGTCCTTTTGGCACTCAGAAATGAGCTTCATCCAGGCTTGTTTACCAGACTTTGTAGTAATAATCAGCAAATGGTGGTTAGGGTTAATAATCATGATGTGCCTGAGATAATTTTCTTGTGCATCAATGTTACGTGGTATTTTT